>JAJLVM010000197.1:0-84250 GCA_030570285.1 Pichia norvegensis
TTTGAAGTATCACAACCAACAGAAGTCCAACGGCATAGGTCTTTGACTAGGTGGGCAAGTTCTCTGTTGTTTGGATTGGCATAGTCGGCACGTATTAAACGAAGTAATTCTGTTCCTCCTGTTTGTGTTTCAAATATGTATTGAGCTCTCAGGGCCGGGTCAATACATATATTTAATACCTCTGTTATTGCACTTTCGAATACATCAACAAGGTTCATCACCGCCAGATCTTTCAAAACTATTTCAGGTGGTAAGAACAGATCACCCGTCAAATAATATTGACCTAAACCGTAGCCCATTTGATTTAAACAACTACCAACAAACATATTCCAGTCATGATAATCATCGAAGGATTTAAGTTGGTATAATGGCTGTTCAAAGACATTCGGATAGAGGCTCATAACCTGTTGAATACCAGGTTTCCTCTATAACAGCTGTTTATGTATATCAGGTACCATAGTAAAGTATATGATCTGTTAATCTATAAAGAGAACTACATGTTCTATCAAGTATACATAACTTGAAAACTTTTCAAGTAACTACTACCGAGGAAAACTCCCTCGCTAGATATTTTAGATCAACTGGATGAGCCGAGTGTCTCATCTCAACAAAGAGTCACTGCCAGGTCATTGCCACGAATACTATTACAACCAAAGATTCACGATAGTAAATTAATCTTAACTAAAGAGCTTCGTAAACAACCAATCAGCTCATTTACTAAGACGCTTCCACTGCTTTTAGATACGTTCAGAAAGATCCAGCTGAGTTGACCTTTTTTACAATTACATAACAAGGTCCAACTTCTTTACAAGACTAAAACAGGCGCAAGTGGTTTAGTGGTAAAATTCAACGTTGCCATCGTTGAGCCCCTGGTTCGATTCCGGGCTTGCGCATTTATTTTTTAAAATTTTATATAATGTTTTTGTATGGTTGAAAGTCTAACAAAAATATATATTCAATTTTAGATGATGCATATATATATATATATATATATATATAATATATATATATTGACCTAGTAGGGTCTCCTATTTAATGTAGGTGACTTAGTTTTACTCCAAATCATTATCGATAACAGAAAATGAGTTGTCGCTTACGTTCATTTTGAGCGATTTTATGAAAAGGTTGTATTTGACATAATGAAATGACCACGTTAACTTGATCACATTACAATGGTGGAGTACCCGAGGTATAAACCTAATGGTCGAGTCCATTCACCTGTTAGTATACCTTTTTTGAGAAGGCTGCAAACACTTTCAACATTGATTCATTGCAGCTCTATAGTTCTTCTTCCCTGTTTATACTTTTATCTGTGGACGATTGAAACGATGTGGCCTTTCCTTTTCATTTATTCATTAATATCATATGGTTTAGATAATACACAATCCACGGGGGATTCAATTTTTAGGGCTTCGAATTGGTTGAGGGAATTGTTCATTTATGAAGGATTTATTGATTATTTTCCTATAATTACACATCGAACAGTTCCCCTACCGGCGTCAATTGATCAAATCACGACGAACAAGCACTGTTTACCTTTATGGACTAGAGGTTTGCCTATGAAACTTAATGAATTACTAAAATTTTTCTGCATTTTGAAAGAGAAGGACAGAACTTTAATTGATGAAGTTCCTGTTGGACCTCGATATATTTTTGCGTGTCATCCTCATGGCGTAATATCTTTTGGGATTACAGGTACTATTTGTTGGGTTGGCAAAGCCGAGATTCACAAGACGGTTCTAGAAAACGATGAAGTTATAGAGAGCAAAAATGCGGATTTATCAAGTAGTACTCACTCAGATGATCTTTTCAAAAGAGGTAGTTCTCATATATTAAGTTCATCTAAATCTTTTGTTTCATTATTTCCAAACATTCCCACACATTTATTGACTTTAACAACTCAATTTATGTTACCATTTTATAGAGATTACATCATGGCACTTGGTGTTGGATTGGTGACTAAACAAGGTATTATATCAGTTTTAAACCGTTGGCATAGCGTAGCTATAGTTGTTGGTGGCGCCCACGAATCTTTATTTGCTAAACCAGGATCTAATAAAATTGTTTTGAATAAAAGAAAAGGTTTTATTAAAGTTGCATTGGAAGCTTGCAATAAGAATGAGGTAGGTTTAGATGATGTCGAAGATGAGCTTATTAAAAATGGCCAATGGAGTGAAGAAATGAGCGATATTGCTGTTGTGCCTGTTTACGTTTTTGGTGAAAATAACATACATAATGTTTTGAATACAGTTGAAGGAAAGCAATCACAAGATTCACATCTATCTACCACGATGTCTCTATTTTTAAAGTTTCAGTTGACTTTAAAACAATATACTGGATTTACCATACCAATTATAAATAGCAGGTCTATTTTTAACTATGATTTTGGTTTATTACCATATAAACGTCGTGTTGATGTTGTTGTTGGGGAACCAATTTATATTTACAGAAAATTTGGGTCTAAAGTTGGAGATAAGGTAACTGAAGATGAAGTTAACTATTATCATGAATTGTACAAAAGAAGGCTTGTAAAATTATGGAATGATAATAAAGGGTTTGCCACAAAATGGGACGTAGAACTTCAAATTGTTGAGTAAAAAAGAATCACTGAATAATCTTAAGATCTTGCTGGTCACCAAGATCAAATTTATTTTTACCATATTCCCAAACTTCATATAAACCTTCAATATATTTTTGGTGCCAATAATCGACCTCATCATCTGTAATTTCATCTTCAAATTTGCGTCCGTATAACCTTTTGATTTTAATGGGTTTACCAAAAACTACTCTTATTGGTTTCCTGTAAGGAAGGATTCCAAAATCATGATTGAAAACCCCTCTAGAGACAACTATTGGTAATGTCCAACCATACCGATTTTTCAAGAACATTTGAAAATTGTAAACCAATTTTTTGATTTTTTCAATTAAGTTTTTAAGAACGATATTTGAATGATGACTGCTATTTTGTGATTCAAATTCACCTTCGTTTTTATTTTGTTTTTCAGATTTTATAAAATCATCAGTGGAGAATACGTTAAAGATATCATTTTCTCCAAATCCATAAACTGGTACGATGCAAACATCTTTTTCATCGATTGATTCAAGAGCCAATTTAATAAATCCTTTACGTCTGAATAATACAATTGAATTGGTACCCGGTTTTGCCATAAGCGATTCTCTTGCGCCTCCAACAACGATAACAATACTTGCACCTTTGTTAAGCAACAATTTTAAATTTCTTTTAACAACAGTTGTAACACCTAAAGCCATTAGATAATCTCTATAAAAGGGGACTTGAAATTGGTTCACTAAAGTAGTAACGTAACATGATATACCTGGGAACAATGAAGTCCAACCTGCTGCATTGTTTGTAAAACCAGTTGATACACCAGTTGCTATTATGCCATGTGGGTGATAACCGAAAATATATTTTGGACCAGTTCTGATAGATTTTTTTTCCTTTGAAAGAGGGTCAATGTTTTCTTGGAAAGTTGGAGTTAAATCTTGTAATTTATGAAGAGTTATGGGATAATAATCAACCAAAAGTTTCCAAAATGGGAGACTGCGAAACCATTCTGATCTTCTCTTCCAAGATTCGCCATTAACAGGAGTTCTATCGAGTAAATATTTAAAGATTGTATAGTAAATCATAAATGGCCAAAGATAAGGAATACACCAAGCTAAAAAGAATATTACACAAAACAATATTATTGATGTGTTGTGTAATAAAACCAAGATTATTTGTATTGTGCTTTTAAATGTTAATTGTGAGTGAATTGGATTATCTAATGTAATCTTATTAGAATCATTTTCATTAATTTTTATTTTGATTGAAGATGTAGTTGACTCCGATAAATCTGAATCTGATGAATAATCTTCCTTTGAGGAAGAGGTGGCGGTTTTCGGATGTAATGTAGATTTCAAAGATGAATTGAATTCCATTAAAGTTTGTTTTTAGTGTTAATATGTATGCAAATGTTTTAATGAGTTAATGAATATGTAGTAGCAAACAAAGAGTATTTTTGGATCTTCTAATGAAGTAGAATTAGTATTCAAGCAACTAGTTAAGAATGTGTTGTCTTGTCAACTCCGAAAAGACATTTTTTTTTATGGCGCTGAAGACGCAAGTGTAAGTGGAAATGTGAATGTAACGAGGATGCAAATCATTTTGATTATTATTATACAATAGTTTGGTTTTGTACATTTATATAATTAGAATGTATTAGTCATGAGTGGAGAGAAGAGGCGGGAGAGTAAAGGGGATGAATGAAGAGAAAGAGAAATAGAGAAATAGGGAAATAGGTAAGGACATTATTGATTAAAACAAGATATGCCAGGGAATATAATGGCCACAAGAATCGTAATTGGACGTTTTCATTACTCCAATAAAAGGAGATATAATGCTATTTAGAAAAGTGACAAGTGATGAAAATGAAAGTGATGAAAATGAGAGTGAAATTTTCAAGAAAAGTTTTAATTTAAAGGAAATATTCGTTATTATTTTTTTGATTTTTAGATGGATTCATTTTCATTGTATCATCAGGTACTGCACTAAAGATTTGGAAATTAACATTAAGTGAATCATCAACTTTCATAACACTTGCAACGTTACCACATCTATAACAATAATTTGGAGCTGACCAAACTGTAACAACATCTTTATCTTCGAAATGATAACGGAAACCTTCCATTACTAATTGATGAGCTCTAGCAATTAATGTAAGGTTATTAATATGATTAAATTCTCTAGCAACTTTAGCACCGAAAAGCCAACCAGCACCTCTTGGTGAAATAGCCCAAGTATCGACATTATCAGGATCTGACCAAACTAAATCACAAAATCCACCTTCATGAGGTACTTCTTGAGCTCTTGATAAAACTCGTATTTGATCTAACATTCTAATTTCTGGTGATAAACCACCATGTATACATAAAATTTTACCATCAATAATTGCTGATAATGTTAAAAAATCAAAAACTTGACAACAATATTTCCAAACCATTGTTGAACCATATTTATTAAGACATTCTTCATAAAATCCATAAACTTGAGTAATTTGTCTTGATTCATGATTACCTCTGACAAGAGTAATATGTTGTGGAAATTTAACTTTTAAAATCATTAACATTGTAAAAGTTTCTAATGAGAAATAACCTCTATCAACGTAATCACCAAGGAAGATATAATTTGTACTTAAACTTGTATGAGACGGGAAACCACCAGCAATTTTAAATAATTCAAGTAAATCATGAAATTGTCCATGAATATCACCACAAACTGTAACAGGAGATTTGACTGGTTGAATATTAGATTCTTCCATTAATAAATCTTTAACTTTTTCACATAATTGTTTCATATCATTTTCAGGTAATGCTTTACAATTTTTGATATCTTCGAACCACTGATCGGGTCCTCTTTCTGGCATTTTAATGAAAGTTGAAGATTAATTTTAATTTTAATTTTAATTTAATTTTAATTTAATTTTAAATATGAAAAATGAATGGGTATGAGATGGAGGGAAGAATAAAAATTTGAGGAGTTTCAATAAAACAGTAAAACAGTAAAACAGTAAAACAGGAAACGGAGAACCGATAAGGAAACACGTAATACTGAACAAACGATGAATTGAAGAGTACCAGTTGCAGAGAGATTAGGAGATTATAGGAAAGAACGAGACGAAATTAGTCTGGAGTAGAGGCGAGAAGTTGAGAAGTTGAGAAGTTGAGAAAGAAAGAAGGGGAGGCAACCAATTCAACGGTGCACAGATGTTCTGTTCCATACTAAGTGTTGAGCCACCCTTGCAGGCGTGAAGCAGTGAGTGAAGCACCCGTTTGCAGACCAAGGCGGCCGCCAGGGAGGTGGGACAGCGTGTAGACGACCGTGGCGGTGATCTGGATGCCGCAGCAGAGGAGGAGGACAACGGCGTGGCGGCCGGCAAGGGCGGCGCAAAGCGTGGCAACAATCGAGGTCGTGAAGACAGCAGTGTATGGGAGTGTATCCTTGGCAACTGCTCCTGCTGCAAATCGGGAAGGGCCCTGCAGAATGGCAAACGCTGAAAGGAATAGAATCGAACCTAGTGACCATACAGCGGCAAACTTGCGTGGGTGCAATAGGAAGAAAGGGAACAGGACTAAACAGAGCGTGTAACATCCGTAGGCTGCAACAAGACACACTACAAAGAGGGAAATGCGTTCAAAGTAGGACAGATTGAGGAATGTGTTTGTATCGGGATTTGCACTTGTGTTTGCACCATTCTCTAGATCAGGTATTGGCAGTGAATTCCGTAGTGTGGCCAAGAAACCAGGACTTGGATCAGTCGCCACTTGTTCTGTATGTTCAGTCACGTCAAGATGCACAGGGCCTGTACTAGATGCACCCGCTGTCCATCTGCTGAGAAAGGATGCCATTGCAGTGCGGGATGATAGACAAGAGATAGATGGATAGATGGATAGATGAATAGATCGATAGATGAATAGATGAATAGATGGATGTTATTTATTTATTTATTCTACAGAGTACACAGCGGAGGCTCAGCACCCCCCGTTTCTATCGCTTTGCAGGTCTTTGCAACGACTTGTCGTCAACGCTGCCACTGCTGCCACTGCTGCCACTGCTCTCACGGCGTCGTTTCTCGGTCTTCTCGATGAGGGCAATGAGCTCGTCGTCGTCGATGTCGTCCGAGAAGGCGTCGCTCGAGAAAGACGCATTCTCTCTCGGTGCTGCACTCTCATGGAACGACGCTGGCAGATCGTCATCGTCGTCGCTGAAGTCACTGAACGCAATTTCTACTCGATCTTTACTGACATTACCATTAATGTCTTTCGAAAATGTAGCAGTAGCTGCAGGTATTGCATCTGTGCTCGTGTTCACCACTTTGACAATACTGATTTCGTCAGAATCGCTACCGCTTGCACCATCGGCACAATTGGCATCTTCACAATCTACAGTCAGATCAATACTGATATTCGCAGATGGTTGAGGTTGTGGGGGCGAAGTAGCCATTTCGTCTACACGGCGAACAAACGTACTTACAGGACGAAACCCGGTTTCCACGTTTTTCGGCATAAAAAACTTCTTCTCCAGTTTCATTTGTTTTGGATCGTCCACATTCTTTCGCCTACTTTTAGCTTTGCTCTTCCCTCCACTCTTCCCCTTCACTTTACCTGTAACTGTCTGAGTAGCTAATCGCAAAAACTCGTCGTCGTCTGCAATATCTGCTTCATCTAGTAACTGTTTGTTCTCCTCTGGTGGCTCAATATACCGTTTCTCCACAACTGGATGTATCGAATCTGGAACAATCCTGTTATACTTTGGATCGAAAAACTTCAGGGCATTGTTGTTGTTGCTGCTGCCGCTGCTGCCGCTGTTGGCAATCTGCTCTTGAATCCATTCGTACTTGCCCATCGCATGTTCAAACTTATTCCTTTCGTTCGAACTAAACAGTAGCAGTACCCGACCATCACGTTTACGACCAGTACGACCCATTCTTTGAATATTTTTAATTGGCGACTGAGTTGAGTCAAAGCAAACAATTAAATCGACTTCACCTATATCTAAACCTTCTTCACCAATAGATGTTGCAACTAGCACATTGTAATGTCCTGACTTGAAATTATCAATAAGTTCTTTCTGTGATTTTTGATTCATACCTTTACTATGTGCAAGCTCAGAACTACCCATACGTTCCGATGTACGTTGTTTAGTCGGTGCATCTGCTTCTCCTTCTCCTTCTGCTGTTGCAGCAGCAGCAGCAGCTGCTGCTTTATCCTTTGCACGTTTACGCTTTGGAGTGATTTTGTCAAGGTATGTTTCCTTGTCAAACTTATCCTTTTCCCTTGATTGACCGATAAAGATATGCGGACGAATCAAATCTTTACCCACAGCTCTATTTGCATTCTCCAACACTCGTACAATTTCCAGTGCAGATTCTCTAATTTCGGTAAAGATGATACATGAAGAAGTCGAATTTGCGGTAGTTGAAATATCTGCCTTTGTGAAGAAACAAATTAGCTCGTCAACTAAATATTGTAATTTTGTATGAGAGAAGACTCCTTCAATATGTGATTTATCTTTAATTGCCTTCTCCTTATCATCTGCAATAAGTTTATCAACATAATTCATTAAATATTTAATATTATCATGATAATAAAATGAAGCTGCAAGTTTGTTGGTTGATTTTTTATTACTCCATTTTGTTGTAAATTCATTATATTTTTCAATAAAGTAATTGTAAAAAATTCTGACACCATAAATATTTAGTCTTCTCAATGCCATACCAACGGTACCTAGTAATTGTAAAATAAAATACTGTGACCATTTAAGACCTTCTGATAAATTTTTATTATTAATTATTTTTTGACTCTTTTCCATTGCAAGGAAATGATTTATCTTTGAAGGATCTCTAATATCATAAATACCCATTTGATTTGCCTTTTCAAGTACTGGATTTATAGCATCAGATAATAGTTGAACTATTTCTGAGATTTCTGGATTTTGCTGACAATCTAATTTTTCAATAATTTTATCCTTGATATATTTTTTAATTGAAGGATCAGATTCTGTTTTAATTTCAATTCTTGAAATATTAAGATTTTCAATTACATTTTGAATTGATTCCATATCGGCACCAGGAGTTGCAGTTAATGCAAGTACACGAAATTTTTTATGAAATCTATTAATAAATTGAATAACATTTGTATAAGAATAATTACCAGTTGCTCTATGAGCTTCATCAACAATTAAAAGTGCAATATGATTTGGATCTAATAATCCCGTTTTCAAATCATTTTCAACAACTTGAGGAGTTGTGAAAAAGATTTTCTTTGAATCCCAAATTTGTTTCCTATTTTTCTTTAATTTATCAAGTAAAATATCAGTTTTAATCATTGAAATACCTGAAATTTGAACAAATGCACGAATTTGTTGAGTTACTAAAGGTTTAGTTGGTGCCATAAATATAATTTTCATTTTATCATTTGTCCAATTACAAAAATTAAGCATTACAGTTGCAGCAATAAAAGTTTTACCTAAACCTGTAGGAATTGCACAAAGTGTATTTTCAAATAATGATTTCATAACAATATCATATTGATATTCACGTAATGGGAAATTCGTTGGATAGATAATTGTATCTAAATGATCATAATTTAAATTATATGTAATTTCTGCATCTTGTTGATTACGTATTTCAATAATTTTATTATTGTTAATTTCTTCATAAACTGGTAAATTTGTTTGATTTAAAGATCGTTGTGCCAATACTTCCTCTACAGCATTCTCAAAGTCGTTATCATCGTCTGAAAACGCGTTGTCGTCATCAGAGGAGTGTACCGGCATTACTGTGAGAAGGTAAGAGAGACGATTGAGTATTATGTAAGCGAACCTGACTTTGGGGAAATTGGAAGTGGGATGAGAGAGTCGCAGGGTCTTTTTGCTTGCAAGCTGATGTGGAGTAAGGGGTAGACAGGATACACAGGATAGACATACACACATACACACACATGTCACAGAATACAGGGAATACAGGACAGGGACACCATCATATGCTGGTGTCGACGGGTCGTGGTGGAGCAGGGAATATGATTGAGGCTAAAGTTAGTGCAGCTACAAGTGTAGGTACAAAGTCGAGTGCCGTGAACAGTGACGGGGAGCTGGTTATTGAAGGAGGTGTTGGGGGTGGAGGTAGTTCTGCTGCCAATGAGGTGATTCTTACAGAGGAAGAATGGGAACAGTATATGCGTGGGAAGGGTAAAGGTAAGGGGAAAGTAAAGAAGATGAGGAGAGGCAGTGGTAGTGTTTCCAAGATTGATGAAGATACCGATGGTGAAGCAGTTGGAATTATGGAACATCCAGTATTTGCATCATCAGGACGTGGTGGAGTTGGTAATATGACTAAAACTGCACGAGCACCAAGTGCACATGTTATACATGAAGATGAAGAGAATAAAAATGAATTGAGTCCTGTTTTCAGTACTGGACGTGGTGGAGCTGGTAATATATACACGACATTATCGAGGGGGAAAGCAGGTAAAAATGAGAAGGGTAAAGTTAAGGTAAAGGCACCACGTATAGAGGATGAATTATCACCGATTCATTTTGGAATTGGATATAGGAATGAAACAGGTGGTATTGAAGATGTAGATGTTGTTTTAGATGTTGAAAATACAGGTAATGATAAGAAATCAAGTAATGGTAAAAGAGGAGGAAGGGGAGGAGTTTTAGGTAAACTCAAAGGACTATTCCGCTAGTTATAAGTTAATGTATCGAATAATAATTTTGTTGATTTATAAAGTGTCGTATAAAGAATAGCGAGGAGGTGAATGGATGGATATGCTGGTTTTATGGTTGAATGAATCAATGAGAATGGTCCCAAGGGTGTTCAATACCGACCCAGTGTTTCCAGTCGTGCTTAGCTCTGTAGAACATCCAGAACCACATTGTTGCGCCAAGCGCTGTTGCCGCATAGCGGTAGAAAGGACCGGCCTGGGGGACTGGAGGGCCTGAATGACGGGTGTAAGAGGCAGAGTGGGACATTGTGTGGATGTAGAAGTGGATGCAGAAGTGGTTGTAGAAGTGGTTGTGGTTGTTTGACGAGTGCAGAAGCTGAAAATGTGTTTGGCGGAGAGGTTGTGGTGGTGCACGGGTGTTTGTGGGGTGTCAGATTACGAAGATGAAGATGAAGATGAAGATGGAGTTGGACCTTTTGGAGACACCGCTTTGTCTCCAGGACACCCTTCTCCGCAGCAAACACAGCACAGAGACACCCACATCTACAGATACAAGCAAATACAATCCCCCCTGCCACAATGCTGCACACGTTTGCAAACACAGATGGCACCGCTTCACCCGTGCCAAACAGTTTACCCACAACAACAGCAACACCGTCTTCTTCCGCAACAACCACTTCTGCAATCGGTTCTCGTACTCGTCACAGATCAGGTACTCTGCCCACAGCTCTTCCTGGTTCTACTGTTGTTGCGAAAACTTCACCAACTCCACCTCCAATGACCCCACCTCATTTGGCTACAACTACAACCACAACCGCATCTGCATCTGCATCTGCATCTACAAACACCACTTCGACTCCAGCTTCTAGACTCCGTTCTCTTTCAAACACTATTTGGAACGACGAACATCAACTTTCCCCCCTCAATCCACTGCCTCCAATCAACTCAATTCCAATTGAGGATTTCTCCACTTTCGCCGCAAACAGACCTCGTTCCCAAACTTACGCTGCAACCCTTCAGACTAACAATCTAAATCCAAACACTTTAAACAACCTCCAATTTCTTCAACAACAACAACAACAACAGCCACAGCATTTGCAAGCACAGCATCAATTCAACCATAACCAATTCCCTTCCTCCATTGCAAGAGGTTCTAGTTTCTCAATCCCAAATACCCTTCAATTGCCTCCACCTATCATCCCAATCTTACAGGATAACGTTCCGGAAAATTCAATCACTCTTACCTCCTCTCATACAAACCCCTTGTTAGGCCCAACAAATACTTTACTCTTTATTCATATTCCCAAAGACCCCCATATTACAAACTCTAAAAATTTCTATTCAATCTTGAAAAAATTCGGTCCAATATTGAGTATTCGTACTATAGTTTGTAACGATACTCTAGATTTGGTATTGCTGGTAGAATTCCATGATTTAGAAGCTTCAATTAACTGTAAAGCTTCCCTTCAAAATTGTGAACTTTATCCTGGAATGAAATGTTCCATTGCATTTGCTAAAATATTATCACACTCAATCTATTCATCAATGCAGCAACAACAGCAACAACAACAACAGCAACAACAACAAGCAGCTCAACCTCCATCTTGTTGTTCATCCGCTAATCCTTTGGATGCTCTTAATATCCAAATCAATTCATTAAAATCTCATGATATTATAATCCCAAACATCTTAACTCCAAATTCTTCAAGTAACACTACCAATGGTACTTCTACTCCTGCAAAAATATCAATCGAACAAGACCCTCCTTTATTCACTATATCTTCTCTCAATGATAGAATTTCTTCTTTCAAAAAAATCCAAAATTATATTTTATCTCAGTTCCCAAATTTACTATCTGATACTCAAATGGAAAATGCAAACTCCCTGTTGGCTAACTCTTTACAATATTCTTCAATTAAAGCTTCAAATTTAGGACCTTTACCTCCTCAAGTTGCTAATAAAAAATTTGATAATCCTTCATTAAGAGAATTGCGTAAACAATTAGACTCGAGTTCTTTATCACAGTTACAAGTTGAAGAAATAGCATTAGCAATGGATTTAGAATTACCAGAACTGGCTTCAGATTATCTAGGTAATACAATTGTTCAAAAATTGTTAGATACTGTAAGTCCTGTTATAAGGGATAATATCGTTACTAAATTAATACCTTATTTAAGTCAAATGTCAGCTCATAAAAATGGTACTTGGGCAGCTCAAAAATTAATTAATACTGTTCAAAATGAAAAGGAAATGCAATTGATTAGTAATTCTTTAAAACCTTATGCTGTTCATCTCTTTAATGATACTTATGCAAATTATGTTATTCATGGAGTTTTAAAATTTAAATATCCTTATTCAAATTTTATCTTTGAATCATTGATTTGCTCATTCCTTGATATTGCATTCAATAGATTCGGTGCAAGAGCTGCAAGAACTTGTCTTGAAACAATCGAATCAGATTCTAAAATTAATGAGAAAATTCAAAATGAAGTTATCTTATTAATAATTATCGCAATACTTACTTGGTGTTTTGAATTAATGTCCGATGTTAATGGTTCATTGTTGATTACTTGGTTTTTAGAAACTTGTCAACTTTTAAATAATAAACATTTATTGCTTTCATATATTCTCACTCATGAAGATGAATTCTCTGATGGTGAAATAAATATTGATGAAGATAATAACAATGAAGATTCAAGTTTGTTTACTAAAGATCAAATGAAAATCTTGAAAAATTCAGAAAAATTCATAAAATTATGCACCCTTAAACTTGGTACTCTGAGTATTTTAAAAATTCTCAATTATAGAACAAATCTTGCAGCTAGAGATTTGATTTTATCTAAAATCTTTGGCGCAGATATTTTTAACAATGATTTAAATTTTGAAAATAAAAATCAATCTTCAAATGATGAATTTATCCTTAAGGCAATTTTACTTGACTTAAAACCAAATATTTCAACAACAACAACAACAATAACAGGTTCAAATCACGGTGCAAATTTAATTCATAAAATTTTATCAATTCCAACTCTTGATCCAATAATTAAAATGCGTATCATTCACAAAATTAAATTGATTCTAACTGATATAATTTCAGAACATGGTTCAAATATTTCAAGCAATTCAATTCGTAGACTTGCAGAAGAATGTGGTATTAGAGGATTTCAATCAAGATCAACTAGAAGTAGTATAAGCAATGGTAACAGTTTGGCAAATTTAAATGCTTGGAAATCAAGATCTCGTTCAAATTCAAGTATTACAAACAACACAACAAATGGGTTTATTAGTGACGATAATAGTCCTGCTTTATATGCAACTAATAAAAATATCGATTATGATATTTTATTACGTCAACAATTGGAAGAGTTGTCCTTAAACAATACTCAAAATGTCGTTAATCAAATGAATATGGGTATGGGCATGAATATGAACATGAATATCAACAACATGAACATGAACAATATGAGCAATATCAACAATATGAACAATATGAACATGAATAATATGATGGGAATGAATATGAACATGGGAATGAATATGGGTATGAACATGGGAATGAACAATATGGGAATGACGAATAACAACAACAACAACAACAACAACAACAACGCTAGCAATAACAACAATAACTACATGATGAATTACAACTCCAACTCTGTACCAAATGCCAACACAGACACTAAGGGGCAAAGTGAACAATACCAATAATTCAAACCTTTAACGATGCATGAATAATGAAAACATAAACGTGATTGATTATATAGAATGTTTAATTTATTTACTTGTACATTTATACACGAAACGAAACGAAACGAATATCAACGCTCACATTTACAATAGATTTGCAACTAGTAATTGTGTTGTTCTAAGTGCTTCAAATTTAACATTTGAGTCAGGTGAATTCATCAATGTCATAATCTTCGTCTTTGCACCAGTACTAGCGAGAACTTTAGAAACTTCAGGTGCTAGCTTCATAATCATTGCAATATCATGACAAACAACTGCTTGATTAAGGTAAAGTTGCTTTTCAGATCCTGGATCAGTAGTTAATAATTCGATAAGTTGACGTAAGATTTTCCAGCTATTCTCCTTAAACTTATCAATATTATCAAGCCAAAATTCTTGGTCTTTATGACAAGGTGACCAATGTAAAACTTTTGTTGATAATTCGTTCTCATATTCGTCAAAAGTAGTTAACGATTTAACTGAATCTGATAGTGTTGCATGCAGATCATCAAGATCAGCACGAAGGTCATCATCTGACCATTTACGTGCCATTAAATTTTGTACAATATTAAGACCATTGAGTAGTAAATATTTCTTAACAACAAGTGATGAATTTGAAGTTGCACGTAAAATGTTTAACAACACAGCTATACTTAAACGTACAACTTTCTCCTTAACTGCATCATTTGCAATTTGAAATAAAACAGGAATTATAGTTGCATGAGCTGGTGTTTCAAGTAGTAGTTTCACAGGTTCTTCCTCAAATGTGAGAACCCAAAGGTAGTAAATTGTGAGGTACCTCATTTGCAAGTCAAGTCTCCCATTGTTTTTGAGAAGTTCTAAAACTGACGCATAACGTTGCGCAAATTCTGATGATTTGATATAGACAATCTTGAATTCTTTCACTGATATCAATTCTTTCAATAGCTGTAATGCAATAAACTTCAATTGAACCTTGTCATTATTGTCTACTATGAGTTTATTATGTACAAAAGAAAATAACTTCTCCACAAGTGGAACACTTACAGTAGGTTCAAATTCTGTCCATGAAGTAGTTATAATGTTTGTAAGCAGATACGCTGTAATGATAGCAATGATTTGATTTTCCTCATTATCAAAATCAACTTCAAACTTATCCAATAATGTTTCAAGTATGCTTAAACTCTTTTCCTTATATGAATTGATAAGTGCAGCATTGAATGGAGCAGCTGCAGGTGTAGAAACACCATCGTAAAGTATGGTGAGAAGAATACTGAAGAGATCGGTTTCACTGTCAACTTTAAGACCTTTCGATCCAACGAGTCTGTCAAGTGACTCAATCAGTACTCTGGCATACAATTGCGGGTTTGCAGCAATTGCTTTACCTCTAATTTTAGATTCTTCTTGATGGTGTAAACTTGTTAAATCTTTCAACGCAGATGCATTCTCTGGTGTCATATAACCAGCTTTCGTGAATGATGTCCATGAAATTGGTCTTGTCCTGATGTTGTTAAGAATAGGTATAATATACTCACCTTCAAGTGCAAACGGACTAAGTGATGGAGGTGGTAATGATGCAGTCATTGATAGGTATTATGTGCTGTGTGATTGTAATTGTTATAAATGTGCCATATCTAGTACTACTATTACTACTAATATTTGGTGTACACTGTTATCTGCGAAGCAGCCAACTTTCGCTCTGCGCAGGTATGAAAATCCTCAGACTGTTTCCTCACACTCCGGGTAAGTAAATGAAAGAGTAACTATCCAGACTACACGGGGAATGGATTCGTCTTAGAGAGCACAACAGCCTGTTGAGAGTGTGAAAGGTAGCCATTAATGTTCTTGTTTGCAATTAATTGACATAGAATGCATTCTGCGTGTAATGGTGGGAGACATAATCCGGTAGCGAAAACTGATATTCCAACAATATGTGGTTTCTCTGATTTTGTAATTGATTTGTATATGTCATAAGTAGATTTGAGTATCTGCAGTTGTATCTTAGGTATTAGTTTTAGGTATATTGCGTAAACTTTAAAATGTAGGAGAAGTGGCTTAAAACGAGCTAGAGTTGAAGAATAAGATTCAAGTGAAAGTTGTTTCATGGCAATAAATAACGGTTTTAGTACTTTCAAGTCTTTGTACTTTTCAAAAAGGGCATCACGAGGAAGTTCTCCATCAATAAGGTATCTTAATGGGAGAATATAGAATCGTATTTTGGTCCCCAAAGTTTTAGAGTGTTTGTGTGAAAGTGCTTCTTTAAACGATGTGTATGCCTTCAAATAGTTAGACTGAATGAGAAGAGAAAGACCAATAAAATATTTGAAAAGGGCTTCTGTAGGTAAAGCTGGAGAAGTGTCAATATTAGCCCTCTTGTTGAAATTATCATTCAAAATTGTACCCGATAAAACCTTATAGAGATTTATAAGTGCATTAATTTTGTTATACTTTAAGTAGATTGAAAATAAATGTGATGCAAATATGTGGATAGCAGATATGTTAATAGTGTTTTCAGATTTGTTGGAAATGAGTACTTTGAATGGTCTTTGGATACAGTTGGAGAAATTATCAATCATTTCTCCGTCTTCAGTGAAAAATGTGAAAACATTTCGACGCAAATCCTTAACAACAATTATAACAGGTGATAAAAAGAAAGATGGATCTGTCAAAAGCTTCTTCGACAAGAGGTTGACAATTACGATCTCAGCTTTCACTATTGACTCCGGAGTACTCTTTGTGCTCCTGACAGCAGTGCAAAGATCAATTGAGGCTATAAAAAGCTGTTGAAAGTAGTCATCGTCAGTATCTCCATCCCCACGAGCAGTAGAATGACCCTCTAATGCTTGCTTGATCTCTGAGTTGACAATATTGAAACTGAGCTTGGTATCAAATTCAGAATGAGTACCCTGTTGTTGAATGATTCCAACAAAGAAAACGGCAAGCTTCATTGTATCATGTTCACGGATAGCATCACAATAGTCTACTAATAGCTGTGTCCAATCCATGGTCTCTGTTTGCTAGAAACTACACACTAAAGCAAATGTATTCACAGGGTTATTGAGCTGAGCATTTGGCAACAATTTACTGTGCGAAAAAACAATTTCCCGATCAGGACGTGAAAAATTTGTGGTTGGCACAGAGAGGAGAAGACGAAGAAGTAGAAGAAGGAGAAAGAGAAGTAGAAGAAGAAGGAGAGTTTATCCTACAAGACAACAACAGCAACAACAGCAGAATAAACTATCTACAGCAACTAAACACATACACATCATGTCGCTTGTTAACATCTGCAGATCAAACAACGATCCTTTCTACCGTTACAAGATGCCTCTCATCCAGGCAAAGACCGAAGGTTCTGGTAACGGTATCAAAACTAATATTCTTAACTTGAATGAAGTTGCCACTGCCTTGGCAAGACCTACTTCTTACGTTCTTAAATACTTTGGTTTTGAACTTGGTGCTCAAACTACTATTGATGCTAAGAATGAACGTTACTTAATTAATGGTGTACATGATACTAAACAATTACAGGATACACTTGATGGTTTTATTGAAAAGTTTGTTCTTTGTCCACAATGTAAAAACCCTGAAACAGTTTTGGAAATTGTTGGTGGAGATAACTTACAAAGAGATTGTAAGGCGTGTGGTAAAGTCACTCCTATTCATCCAAGTTATAAGCTTAACTCTTACATTTTGAAAAACCCACCAAAGGATGCAGGTAAGAAATCTAAAGGTAAAGGTAAAACTGCAAGTGCTAATGTTGTAGGTGGTGGTAAATCTATTTCTGATATTGCCAACAAACAGAAGGCATCATCTGCTGGCTCAAATACTGATGTAGGTGCAGAATCTGAAGATAAACCAAAGAGAGTTGTTGTTAATGACGAAGATTGGTCTGTCGATATGTCTGCAGAAGCTATCAAGAAGAGAGCAGAAGAATTAGAGAAACTCAATCTTGGTGAAGCTAGAGCAAAATACGAAGATTTTGGTAAGTGGTTACTCAATAACGATGAAGAACTACCTAACGATGTTGAAATTTACAAGAAGATTCTGGAATCTAAGATTCTTGGTGACAGACAAACCGTTGAAGTTTTAGCTCAAGTACTCTTTGACGATGATGTCATTGAAGAGATTGAAGAACATAAAGGTTTACTTAAGAAACTTGTTACTGATGAAAAACTTGAGAAATCACTCCTTGGTGGTATTGAAAGAATGATTGGTGTAAAGCACCCAGAACTTGTAAGCAAGGTCCCTAAGATTCTCATGACTCTTTATGACGAAGATCTTGTTTCTGAAGAAGTAATCAGAGATTGGGGTACTCACGTGTCAAAGAAATATGTTGACAAGGAAACTTCCCGTAAAATCAGAAAGATGGCAAGACCATTCCTCAAATGGCTCGACGAAGCCGATGAAGAGTCAGAAGACGACGACGATGATTCCGATGACGAGTAAATCCTATGTATAGTTTGTGTATCTCTATCCCACACCATTTGTCCGGCCAATGCCGCTTCGCATAAATGGATATATGCAGACTTCATTTTTGAATTAGTAATGACTCTACATAACCGTTTTTTTTTTCACATTTTTCTTATCACGGATATTTGCACGGAAACTTCCGCCATGCCCATTAAGTGGACAACATTTTAAAAGATTCTCTTCTTTATTGATCGGTATCTTTTTCTTAAGATTAACCAAATGGACGATTTGTCATCAGATATATCTATTCCCAGTACTACCTCAATTGAGGTAAATCATTTGGATCGTGCTGACATGGCTGATGCTTTGGAGGACCAACAACAACATATACTCCGTGTATCGAATATCATAACTCGTACATCTACCGTTATCTCTCAGATTAAAGATGATAGTAAGTTTGCGAAAACTCAAGTTGCAAATGATATGCCATATGATCCTACAATTGCAGATAATGAGAATCATTCGTCGGTTGGTCATGGCCCTGGGAACAATAAAGATATTGAGAACAATTTGCCGTCATCTACGATACCTGCTGGTGTTAAAGATACTGGTGAATACAATATATATGATATTGAAAACAGACCACCAGATGGTGGTACATGGGCATGGATAGCTACAGGATGTGTGCTTTGTATTAATACCTTTTCGTGGGGTCTTAACGCATGTTTTGGTGTTTTCTTAAACTACTACACAACAACAAATTTTTTTCCAGGTGCAACAACGGAACAGTACGTTATGATTGGTGGTCTTGGACTTGGGTTGTCTTTTATGTCATGTGTTGTCACTAATGGTCTTTGCAGGAAATATAATTATAAATACATGATGTACGCAGGTACGGCTCTAACTTTTCTTGCATACTGGCTAGCTTCAATTGCTAAGACTGTTGTACAACTTATCATGTTTCAAGGATTTTTGATGGGAATTGGTTGGGCACTTGTTGCCGGTGCTACATTTATGATCTTGCCTACATGGTTTTTAAAGAAAAGATCCATTGCTCAAGGAATTGCTACAGCTGGAGGTGGTTTAGGTGGTATCATTTTTTCAAGACCAATAGATACTATGATTAAAAGATATATGGATGAACCAAAATACGCAGACAATCAGCATGAAGGATTACGCCAAGGAATTGCTTGGGCGTTGCGTATGGAGGCATTTGTTTGTGGTTTTATGCTTCTTATTTCGGTATTTTTGGTCAGAACTTATAGACCATTGAAAAACAATATTGACAGACCTGTTTTAAAGGAGATTTTTGCTTTTTTCGGAAGAACTGATCTTATGAAACAGGTACCTATCTTATGTCTTGTGTTTTGGAATATGGTTTACGGTTTATCATATACAATCCTTTTATTTTCGCTCTCTTCATATGCAAGCTCTATTGGCTTGAGCTATCTTCAAGGTTCTAACGTTACAACAGTACAGAGTGTAGCACAATCTGTTGGCCGTCCAATGTTGGGGTTTATCTCGGATAAAATTGGAAGAGTCAACACAACTTGCATTAGTATCTTTTTGATTGGGATCTTTACTTTTTGTTTCTGGATTTTTACAAACACATACAGTCAACTTCTTGGGTTTGCATTTGTCATTGGTCTTCTTCTAGGTGTCAACTGGGTTAATTTTGGACCAATGACGGCAGATGTTGTTGGTGGTGGTGCAGATTTAAACCATGCAATCTCAATTGAAATGTTTACAGGTGGCTTCCCTTTACTAATTGCCGAACTTGTTGGTTTGAAGTTGAGAAAGCCAGAAATGTCAAGACCCTTTTTGTATTGTCAAATTCTTGTTGGTGTCTCTTCGTTTGTTAGTGTTGTTTGTTTGCTACCACTTAGAGAATGGAAAGTTAGTAGAATTCTTAAAGCTAGAGTTAAGCTACTCAAAGAAGAGCAGGATGATAGTATTGATAATGATTTAAAAATAAAAGATGAAGAATATGTTTCTTCAAACCAACATGAAGTTAAAAGATTGGAAAAGATGCTACAGCCGGGCTTGCATCATTACCTTATTAGGATGTTTTACCCAATTGCCGTATAGATTTTATATAACGCTACAGAATTTCATATAATTCACTAATTTAAAGATCTATACTAAAATTACATGAATGCCTACAAACTAACTAGTCGATATCTTCATCTTCATCTTCTTCCCCTAGCAAATTGTTAGGAATATTTGCATGTTGACGACCATCCAATCCTTCAATAACATTAGCACCTTCTGGTCGATTGCGTAAAACTTGCACCTCTCGTATCATCGCATCAGGAGGCACCTCGTTCAATACCATTGCCTCTCGACGGTGTCTTTCCTCTTCTAGTTGTCTCTCCCTTTGTCTTAATCTTGCAGGTCTTACATGCATCAACTGAAAGAATCGCTGCACTCTTGTAGCCTGAGTTTGTTGAATACCACTAAATATACATCTGGCAAACGCTTCAACCATTTCTCGATTCACGGGTATATCTTTATAATCACTCAAAAACTCCATTGCTGTATTTATGAATAATTCAAGTCTCTGAACGGCTACGTCATCAAGGGGTAATTCTTGTACTAGATTGGATGAGCTTCTAACAACACCATCGATGATTTGAACAATTTCTGTCGCTTCTCTATCTTCAACCTGAGTGGTTCTCATCAAATGATTCAAGTAATTCCTCAACTGCTTAACACCATCTCCGCTGAAAACACAAAATATAGACTTTTGATGCGGATTAAAATCAGATGGTGGCTCTCGACAAAATTCAGTTATATCAGGTCTTAAAAACTGAGAAATTCCGGTTAGTGAAATGTGGGTAATTTTAGTAAAAGTATTAAGCAATTCATGAATTGGATATATGGAAAGATTCACACAATAACTTAGATGGATTCTTTCCAAAGTTCTCTCATTATTTTTTGTATTTCGAGCCAATGCCAAGATACCTTCATCTGTTATTTGGGAACATTTAACTAACCCAATTCTTCTCAATTTTGGTAAGTTACTTAATTCTATGAGAGTAGCATTTGTTAATTGGTTACAACAAGCAAAATCAATATATTGTAGTCGATAACAACTTTTTATCAGTTCTCTCGCACCTGCATCGGTGATATTGCTGCAATGGCCCAAATGAACGTAATGTAGGTTTTTACCTAATAAAGCAATAGCCCTTAATGAAACATCAGTGATTGAAAAACATTTAGATAATAAAACATTCCTCAGTTTTGGAGCCAATTGAATAAACTTAACAATAGCTCTATCTGTTATGTTAGAACATTGGGAAAAATCTAAAATTCTCAGGCGTTCAAGTGAAAGTTGAGTACCAATTGGTGAATCCAAACATTCGTATGTAACGTTTTGATTTTTAGATATTTTAAATTCCTTCAATGCCTCCAATTCTGTGAATATTATATGCAGTCCTTCATTAGTAACTTTTTCACATCCGTGGATATCTAGTTCAACAAGACTAGGACAATTTTTAGCTAATGCTCTAATAACATCATCAGTTATATTATTACAATCACTTAATTTGATTCTTTTCAACAATGGACAACTATTGACCAGACATAAAACAGCATCTTGACTGATTTTAACTGATCCAGGTGCATATAGTCCTTGTAACCTCTTACAATTTCTTGCCAATGTATAGTAAATATCATCTTCAATATTTCTCACCCCTGTCAAATCAATTGATTGTAAACGAGAGCAACCTTCAAGTAATTTAGATATTGAATGTGATGAAATTTTAGAACAGTTGACCAAAGTGATTCTCTCTAAATTGGTACAATCATAAAATAGACTCAAGTTGGAATCATTGACAGCACTAGACACCAGCGTTAGGTTTAATCTTCTAATAAAAGATTTGTAATTCCAATTTGTTTCCTTTGAATTTAATGCAAGGGTTCGTTGTAAATTCGTAAAAATTTTGTTATTGTTGATGCCTGGTCTAAACCAGATTGTGCTAATTATAAGATCTGCCCAATATTTGCACGTAAGTGTAGCAGATATCAAATCCCTTCTAGAATTCAAATGAGAGAAAATAATGCATAAAGTTTCAGTTGGAAGTTTAGAAATTGGTCCCTTAATGTGTTTGATATAATCATTATTCATGTATGATATAGAATTGGTTCTCCCTCTTTGACGAAGAAGTACCGCCCGAGCACGATCATCATCATCCGTATCAGGATCAATTTCAAGTGTATCATCAGCTCCAATAAAGGCTCTATTATCAATGTTGTTATACCTGTTATTACTATCTAAACCAATGAAGTTGATGTTGCCATTGTTGTTTGAAACCTGAAGATGTGGGATACTCATTGAATCTGAATCTCCCCAGACATCAGTTTCCATATCACCATCACTTGTCATCTCTCCTATCCCGGCTCTTCTATTAGAAAAGTTGTTCATACTAGATTGTCAGTTGTTGATCAATTGTAAGTATGTGAACGGGAAAAGTGTCAGGCATCACGATTGCCTTTCCAGATCAAAAATCTGGCCGTGAACGCCAAATCGTCGTCCGCCTTGCCCTCGAGGCTGGGAAAACCTTATCCACACTCGATTACAATTTATACTTTACACATATTATATATTATACTACTCTTCTGGTAGGTTTTCAAGGAACTGCAGAGCCTGCTGCTGATCCCTCCGAAACACTTCCATCATCTCGTCTGCCTTATCAAGAACAAGACGAACAGCAAGATCTTCTTGAAACTTAAGTCGCTCTCGAATTGTCATTTGTAACTGGTCAGGTGGAATCTCGGCAACAAATTCAGTGAGCAACCCATCCATATCTTCTCCAAGTAACTCATATGGCGAGTCTAAAACTTCTTTGACATAAGATGTGGCTTCTTGTATATCTTTGAGAAATTCAAAGTATTTCTTCCCATCGATTGGTTGCCACTCAGTTGTCGGAGGTGATAAACTCGGAGTTGAATTAAAGTTTGCTTTACTATCTTTTGAGAATTCCCCCACTTTGGCGATATGTGGAGTGCTTTGATTATCCATCAAAAAGTCACTACCCAAAAATAATTTTTCTGGGCTTCTTTCATTCTTATCTGATTTGTCGTTGTCGCCGTTAGGTGTTGACACCGACTCTTTATGCCTCTTGGTATCATTTTTAATCAGATTGTTTAAGTCTGTAGCTACTACTTCCTCTTCTGGTGTCGACCTGGCGTTCTTTCGAAGCATTGTAGGAGAAGTATTATCATGGTCTTCAATTTCAGACTCGTAATCTATGTCTCGGTTAGGACTGTACATCGGCTCCTTTTTGGTAATTCCGGAAAAGCGATGACCTTCTATGTCATCCTTTTTATTATTCTCTTCTTGGTGGTTTTTGGCAAAGCTCATTCCTGATTGATCATATTGAGATTCATCAGCTTGTGTTGGTATTTCTGAATTGTCCGTTGCATTCTGTGTTGATTTTCCAAAATTGGGAACACTAAAGATAGATTCCTTTTGAGATCTTTTAGGTTGTTTAACGGGACTGCTCAATGGTGCTTGAATGGAATTATTCTCCAGGAGCTGGTTTGGGGTAACCAATAAATCTCCGCCTTCTTCATGTTTTCCTGGGCTTTGTTCATAATCGTCTACTTGCATTGGGGAAACAAACTTGCTCTCAACCCGTTCATTCCCTTTGGTATGTTTGGCATCCCTTGACTCTGCTTTCTTTGGTATTGCGTCGGGTGATTGTTCAAGCACACTATCGAAATCTGAACGGAATAAGGATATAGGTTCAAGCACAGAGCTGGAACTATAATGCAAACCCTTTTCACTTTCTATAGCATCTTCGCTTTCTTCAATTTTAACCTTCGGGTCCTTGTTTTCCTTTCCTAGTCCAGATCCATTTGGATCTAAAACAGGAACATCGACATCCATCTTATCTTCTTCCTCTACAACAACCTTTTTGGCTTTTTTGCTCTTGCGAATTAGCAGGTTCTCATCATTATGCTTTCTCTTCAATTTTTTCTTCTTCTTACTTTTGAGCTTTGCTTTCTCCTGTTGCTTCTCTTCCTTCTTTATCGGTACACTTTCTTCATTTTCAACCTTTACATGAATTTCTCCTGTAACAATATTGGATTCATTTATGCTAATAGGCGTAATCTCATCAGAAACTCTATCCTGTTTAATCGTATTAGACTGTGACTTTTGTAATGCTGCAATCTGTTCCTTTAAAAATTTAAGTTCTGCTTCCAGTTTTTCAACACGGTCAATTTCTTTCTGTCTTTCTTCATCTTCTTTCTCCTTCTGTTTCTTCAGAAGTTCAGCATTTTCAGATTCAGCTTTTTCTTCTTCTTCTTGGTGCTCCTCAATGTCATCAACTGCCACATCTTCTTGCACAACTTTTTCGCTCAACTCATCTATTTCGTTTTCTTTAACGATGAATTCCGACGCTTCGTTATGTTCTTTAGCAGATTTTTCCAGATCATAATCACTCTGCGCCTTGGACTCGTTCGATTCATTAGCCATTGTTTTCTCAATAGCATTTTTCAAAGTCACCCCTTCCTTTTCAGACGCATGCACTTCGACATCTACGCTACCATTTCCAATGCAGCTAGTAGAAATATTATGCTGACTATCATCAACTTCAACTCTTTTATCTGTAGATGATGGATTTGCTGTGGCAGCTACACTTTCTGCTTCGTTAGCGGTGGAAGTATTGCTATTTTCCGGGTCCATTGTCCCTTTATGCCCTTCTTCCTGAACGTCTGGTTCAGGAACTTCAAAATCATCAAACTGATAATTTTCGTAATCTTCTTCATCTTGTGGAACCTCTTCTAATGGATGCGCGTTGTTGGTTAGGTCGTTATCCTTTGGCAAATCTGCATTTACCTGTGGCTCTTCAGGTATAGGCTCGACATTACTCATAAGCTTTTCTCTTTCCTCTCTCTCCTTCTCTCTTTTCCTTTTGTTATTTGCAAAGTATGATGCTCCTAAATCGTTTTCACTTTCAGCGTCCATTTCTGTAAAAAACTGACTGAGTTCTGAAGATTTAATACTCGGTATATCTACCATCTTCTCAGAGTACTGTTGAGAATTAGATAGATATTCTTCAACTTCATCATTATCAACAATCTCAATGGGCATAACATTGGTCGTAGTTGTCGTTGTTGTGGTTACGGATTCGATAGAATGTCGACGATGCCCCTCCGTTTCGCCCATTTCAACTTCTTCTTCGTCAAAATTGTTGTTATAATTTTCACCATCACTGAAAGGGTTGTTTTCGTATGGCTCAAAATCAGGAATGTCATTATCATGTATTAAATTGCTAGCAGATTCAACAGGTTTTGAAATTTCAACATCATCTAATTCTTTCTCTTCTTCTTTGTAGTCTTGGAAATTGAAAACCCAACAACCGGGATTAGACAGCTTATGTGCTTCCATGGGATCATCACTCTTTTCCCATTGTTCAAGGTTCAACCCACAATACATACATACAACCCTATCATCTCCAAAATCATCTCTATCGTCAAGGGGGTCATAATATAAGCCAGACGATGCCATTTGGTTGACTTCTGGAAACTCGTATTTCCACTGCTTAAACGTCTCTTTCCTGATATTTATACCTAAACTATTGTTTGGTACTCCAAAGTATGGATTTTTTCGCCACATTGTAGAGTTATTCTCTTTCATATTCCTAAATTTCCAAATCAAAGAGAATGCACAGGACGGGCTCTCGGATAGATGAAATTCACATATATCATTCTCTGCAGGTATTGGATCTCGTATTAACATATTGCAATGACTGCAAGTAATAGAATATTTATGTTTGATAGATATAGGTGAGTAATAAAACCCCAGTTGAGCTAGTCGTTGAGGCGTATGGAGCTGCACTGTGGATTTACTCGAATGTGTGCTTTCCACTGTGGTTCCCGACCTAGTAAGTAGTTTTCCATTCTCTTTTATTCTTATATCTGAGGGTATTAGTGATAATGGGGCATGTGTTTGGTAAGATATTGGTTCCCCATTTAACATGTAAACTTTATGAAACGAATTTAATCGTGACGAGAACGAGCATGGTTTTAAATCCTGAACGTTAGTTTTACTGGCAGCTTTTGTATTTTTAGATCGATTAGACCTATTGCGTTTTGGTGGCATGATTGTGGCTATTCCCTATTCTGTGTATGGTTAACAAGACACGTTAATAGTGACGATCCTTCGATAACACCATTACTCAGAAAAAAAATGTAAACATGCACAACACGAAATTTTAAATTTTTATATATAATAAAGTTCACAATTCTTTTGCAACTACAAACTTTTACGCATAAATGCATATTAAATACTAGAAACGTCACTATTAGTCATTACATAAATCCAAGGAAGCCATTGTTTGCCATAACAATGTCCTTATTTGCTTCCTTCCAGCTTCTGATCATTGGAAGCATCAAATCCGGGCCGCTGTTCTTCCAGCCGTTTGAAGAGACTACCAAGCTAATCCACTCATCATTACTAATAACCTTAGAAGCACAAATAAAATCTGCATCTGCCATAAATATTGAATGGTTTGGGAACTCAAGATACTGTAGTTGTTTCCAGTAATTCTCGGCATAACTGAAAATGAATTCAGAAACTCTCTTCCAATGTTTTTCAAAAATATCTCTATCCGTTACATTGGTGTAAATCCTTTGTACAACCAGCATTCCAGTAATAAAAAATGGAGTTATAAAAACAATTGTTTCCTCTTCGCCATTACTTATTCTAAAACCAATATTTTTCAATGCATCTGGGTAGGTGATTTTATCTTCATGCAATTTCAAGTAAAGGTTAAGTCTGGCAATAGTCATTTTTATTTGGGAATCTTCTTGTGCTACATTTTGGAACTTTTCATCATCAGGAATATCGAATCCATATTTTTCACCAAAATAGTAAGTTTCTAAATCTTTTTCCGTTAGTAATTGCTCCCCTTCTTTGAGATTGAAATTGGTAAAGTCGCCGGCTGCATTAACTGAATCCTGCGATACTTCAAGCCATGTCATGTTCCTACATGGTAAAAAGCCAAACTTTGAGTAGTATTCGCCAACAATGCTATTGAGAACCCAATGGACACGATTGTTATCTCTCATGTCTTTCGTGATGACGGAATCAATGTATTTTTGTGCTTGACCATTCGCTATTGAATCACCAACAGTATATCCGGATGGTGTTTTCGTAGATCCCGTTTCATAAAAGCTGATGATCCAAGACATGAGAACTATAATGAATCCCATTCTTCTGTATTCGGGGTTTGTAAATACTGACGAGATAATCAAACTGCATGAATTAGGATGAATACCCTTACGTGCAAAAACAGCGACACTAGATATAACGTCACCATTTTCATTTTGAATATAGAATTGCTGGCAAAGATGTGTTTTTAAGAGGTAAATAGAACGATGAACGGAGACAAATTCGTCAACGGGGTGTGATTTACCGAACGCGTAGTGAGTGTTGGCAATTACCTTATCAAGTTCAGCCAGACTCGCTTCGTCGGTGTTGTAAATATTGTTGACTTCCTTTATAGTGTACATGGTAATTGTATGTTACCTGGTGGGTGCTGCTGCTGCTGTTGCTGCGGATATCTCCGTAAAGAAAAGCCTTTATGATCGATCGATCATTCGATTAATTTGGTTGCCTACATAACTTCAACGCGACTCATTTTCCTTCAATACATTATGTAATCCTTTTAATAACGACTATACTGGAAAGTTGATGTTACCGTATCTGAGTGTTAGTTATCAATGTTGTGAAGTTCGAAAATATCCTCACAATACCTTTTTGTTTTGTAGAAAAGCAAAAGTGTTAGTGTAGTAGGGTTTGAAGTATAGGCCCAAAGCTGGTTTAGGTCTAAACTCGGTTCATAAACCAGCTAGTATTTCGTATGTAACGGCAATCATAAAGAAAAGAGCCATTTAAGCCGTCTTGAGAACCCTTGTCGTTGCATCGAGTGAAGAGATAATTGTGCAGACCTTTTCCAAATATTAAG
The DNA here is from genome assembly GCA_030570285.1 of Pichia norvegensis. Lineage (NCBI taxonomy): Eukaryota > Fungi > Ascomycota > Pichiomycetes > Pichiales > Pichiaceae > Pichia > Pichia norvegensis. Next base: position 28,323 of record JAJLVM010000197.1, read on the forward strand.
ATTATTTCGATCACATGAAATTTATCTTCAACTTGTCAAGATCTTGTAGATAGATTTACTAATTCAGTTCCTTTCTTATAAAACATTACTAAACTTCTTCTCCACACACCGAACGATGAGTATACCACCCAAACCATCGATGACGCCTTCCTCTGTTGCAGCAACGCCTGTTCCTGCTGCTGCCGAAAATACCAACAACACACCTAACCTACCAAATATCCCGAATCTACCAAACATACCGAATGTGGCAAATCCTAACAATACAGTTGCCAATACTAACAACAACAACAACAACAACAACAACAACAGTAACGGTAACGGTAACAACTCTGGTAGTAATACAGTAAATCAGAACTCTGTGTCTTCTGGTAGTGCTAATAATTTCCCAAATATTCCAATAGGGATGCAAAATATGAACATGAATATGAATATGCCAATGTCTATGCCAATGAATATGCCAAATATGATGAACATGCCTATGAATATGATGAATATGCCTATGAATATGATGCCTATGATGCCTATGGGTCTCCCTAATATGAATTCAACAATAGGACCAGCTATTGGAGATGGAATGGAGAACACTTTTGAACCTGCTGTCATAATGAAACAGAACCAACTCATTCAACAAGTAAAGAACAAGGGAGCAAGTCGAACACATTTTGCTTTTGAACCATTTTTGAAGAAAGAGTATGATTTTGGACTAGATCCTGATAGACCAACATGTGAATATTGGATTCATTCTAATGGTCTTACGTGTCCAATGAAAGACGAGTGTCCATTGAAGCATCCATCGAAAGGATTTAAAAACAAGATTGTTTGTAAATATTGGTTACGTGGGTTGTGTAAGATGGGTGATAATTGTGATTTCCTTCATGAATACAATCTATCCAAAATGCCAGAATGTGCACATTATGCCCAGACTGGAGTTTGTGCACAAGGTTCTGATTGTGTTTATTTACATGTTGATCCTCAAACGAAGGTACCAGAATGTTGGAATTATACAAACATGGGATTCTGTCCGGATGGACCGAACTGTTCTAAAAGGCATGTTAGAAGAACTATCTGTGAAAGATACCTTACAGGTTTCTGTCCTAAGGGTAAAGCATGTGAGAATCAACATCCACAATTTAAAATTGGTTTATTACATGGCCGATTCAAGTTTTTGAGTGATGACGAAATCATCAGCAAAAGACTCAAGGACAAGATGGACTACGAAGCGAAGGTTAAATTGGAAAACGATCTTAAGGAGAGAGAGCGTGCTGAGAGGGAAAAGGAAAGGGAAAAGGAGATGCAATCTAAATCTGCATCAGCTTCAGCTTCAGCTCCAGCTCCGGCTCCATCGTCCAATTCTACTGCTATTTCAGTATAACAAATGTATGTAACTAGTCTATAAATTTTTTCTAAATAAAAACAACATAAGAAAGCTAATATTCTAAAAATCGTAATCATCAGAATCATGTGTCTTAAATCCCATTCCAAAGAGGACGAAACTTAGATAAACTAAAAACCCACCACTCAGACTCAACAGGAAACTACCGGTAGGGATAATATTTGAGCGCCACAGTACTATAGGCAAGAAAGTACCACTTGAAACAAGCATACCAGTTAAAAATTTCATGAAGGATTTAACTCCTGATCCTGAATCCAAGTTATCAAAGTCTGTATATCCACTACTGTAATAAGATCCAGTATTTTCTGTGCAATTACCGATTGCATTAGGTATAGGTGCAATTAAAAATATGAAGATAACATAAAGTGGTTGATAAGTGTTGTACAAGGCGCAAGAAAGAACAATATTGAGAAATCCAAGCGCCAGTAACAATGACAATCCAAAGAGTATAGTTAATGGAGACGTCTGATGCATTGATAGTGTTAGTTGTGTATATTGTTTATGTAGATAGATAGTCCCTTCCTTAACAAAGGTATTTCGGCAAAAGCGAGAAGTCTAACATGATAATTTTATTTCAAGCCTCATCCATCGTCTTTTAAACGTTTACTATTTAGCATTAATTTTAGACATTATATAGTATTCATTAGACGTACAATTACACTGGTTAGATGGTTTTTCTATATGCATGTTTGATTATTTCTTTTTGTGTTTTTGAGACTTTCTTAAAGTCCTCATATCAGGAGGGATTTCAATATTAAGTTCTTTACGAATTTCGTTAACATCTTTATCCATTATTTTCTCCCAGTAAATATTAATCAAGTTTTTTCTACAACGATAAGCAGTTTTGAGCGCCCATGGATAATAAACATTGAACAATCTTTCTCTTTCGGATGATTTTTTCACATTCCATGGAGCAAATAAAGCACCTAAACCACCGAATGGTACACCGATATTCAAATATTCAAAAGATTTTAATGCAATTTCACCTTCACGCCATACAGGTATACCGAGTAATGCATGGTAGAAATCATGACATTGACGATAACGCTGGAAAACGAATGCAAGTTCTTCATCATCGATAAACTTCACATCTACTCGAGAATCTGGAGTGCAATGTTCTCTTACGAGCCAATTGTAGTAGCATTTACCGAAAGAGTTATCAGGATAGTTTTTCAATTTTTCAAGGTCAAGATAATCTGAAGTTATGTAAGGTCTATCCTTTAAAATTTGTCTTCCATCTGGGTCATTAAGCATATCATTTCTAAGTCTTGTAAGAAAACCTTTAGTTGCAGTAGTTTCTCCCAAGGCTACAATGAATTCGTTACGTTCAGGATGAAGGAATGCACCAATTGATGAGCCTGCAAATAAAAGTGCCTTCTCAAAATTGTATAATGGTACGTGACCAGGGTATGCTGGATCAGGTCTTTTAAATCTTGGAGCTAAACTTTTCTCCTTTTCAATTTTCTCTAATTCCAAATCATTTTTCGATTTCTTTGCATGAACTTCGTTTCTTTCCATCTTGTCAGCCAATTCGATAGACGGTGCAACGACGGAGTATGCTACCGATGCTAAAGACATTAAAGCAGTAGTAATAAACTCACGGCGTTGTACATTGTTTATAAGAGTATTGCTAGTTTTGAAAGGAGCTTTTGTTGCAAGCATGTTGATAGGAAGGAATTGGTTGAAAATGCAACACTTCAAAGGGTATAAAGTGAAATAATGGTGAGATAAATCGATTTAGTATTTTCTGTATTTTTTGGAATACGAGAAAAAAAAATATAATGTTCAAATGATCGAACCCAGGATCGAACTGGGGACGTTATGCGTGTTAAGCATATGCCATAACCAACTAGACCATCCGACCATTTGTTGAAAAATAATTTTTGAGGATGTTCACCTAAACAAGTATTTTTAGCTCTTAATGCCGAAACAAAGTTATATCCGAACAATTAATTCTTAGCTTCTATCCCTCAACTCAATCTCTATATTGCGTGAAAGATGTTTTTCAAATTAATTACATAAGTTCGTTCATTATTCTAAGTGATTAGCTTTTACCCTATTGAATAGAATATGGTCGGTTTATTAATAAGAGGTAGTAGGGCGTATAAAGAAGAATGCGAATCACCCAAAGCAAAGCAATGTATATTAGCCGTAAAGCTAAGACGACCAGCTCGTCCAGTTGATCTAAAATATCTAGCGAGGAAGTTGTACTTGGTAGTATTTACATGAAAAGCTTTCATGTTGTAGTTCTCTTTATAGATTAACAGATTATATACATACATAAAATAAGGACGATACTTGTGTAGTAACTCTGCTAAGTATACCACTGCACTGTATTAGAGTCTACAGTGGTGTAGCCGAGTCTCGGGTATTTTATGCAGCCAAATACCCGAAATTGGCGCAAATGCGCGAAAAGTTCAGTTTGTCCAATTCAGAAAAGTTTTCGTGCCAAAATAAGAAAGGATTGTCTTGTCAGTTACTGTCACTGTCACTGTCACTGTGCTCTGCACGCGGGAAACAGTGTTCGATGTACCGCTGCAGATGTTCTTGAGAGAGAGAGGATGTGTCGTGTGGGTTATCAAGGAGTCCCTGGAGGCCAATTTTTGGAGCACCCGCTTGTCTGCTCGCTGTGAATGGTATCATTGTAGGTAGTGTTTTCACGTTGAGTTTATCCGCTAAGAAGGGTGCATTTGTAGCATCCACTACGTAGACGATGTAGCTATTACGCGTGCTCTCTTCAACTACGTGACGTAAAGTTTGCAGGAGGTACTGACACGCAGGGAATGTCTCGTTGGCAAACACCAGGAGGTAGTTCCCGCTGCGAGCGTCTGTGTTTGAGAGGACTTCAAGAAGTGGTTTCTCTGTTGCAAAGCATTGGAAACGTGTTGCGAGGTTGGATTGTCGTTGCAGTGCTGACTCGTGTGCACGTATTTTCTGGTCACGGTAGTAGTCGAAGGTGCCATCCTGTTCGAGTTCTGCTTCTAGCTGTTCAAAAAGAGCATCGTCGTTGTCGCTGTCAACAGTGGCAGGAGCAGTTTCCATGTCGTCATCAGTTGGATGGAAAGACATGCTGTTTGGTAGATGAAGGATCGATGTTGATGCGTCTGGAGCGGAGCACGTGAGCCGTTGAAGTGTTGACATGACATTTCGCGTGTGGATCGATCTTTGAATTATGACGAGCCGTATTGTGTGTGTAGACGTTGAGATCGCTGGACCATGGGCATTGTGGTGCACAAGATACGTGTTAAGAAAGTGAAGAAGGCAGGGAATGCGGAAGGGAGTGCATTGTTGAAACAGCGGCGTGATGATGATGTGGATTATTTGCGGGGATTGACGAGGAAGATTTTGTTTGAAACTGAAAATAGAGGTCGTAGTAAAGAAGAGACTTTACCGCCTCTTACGACGTCGAACGAGGTGGATGCGAAACTGTACGCTCTGTTTGCGCTTTTGCTGAAGAACTTTGTCTTTGGTTGGTACACTGAGTCTTTGCAACTCGGTGGACGTGATGAGTTTACACGAGAAATAGTGTATCTGTTTGCACACGTGTGCCGCGGAATACAAGAGCGAGCTATTGCTGGCCAGGACGATCTTGTTGGGATGGTTGTAGTTGACTTACCGTTGCTTGTCCGGAGGCATTTAAAGAGAATTGAAGAAGTGCGGTTAGATCCCGCTGTTGACGAAGAGGAAATGGAGGATGTGTGGTTACAACGGTACGGTAGGGGGCTCGGTGATGAGGAGACAATTATCCAGTACCGACGAGTTCTTGTGCGTGGTATTGTGCAGCAGTTGTTCCCGCACGAGGTGCTCAATTCATCAGTATCGAGAGAGTTTATTGTGAGTCTCATTGACGGGGTTGCTGTGCGAAGCGTTACTGAGAGCATGTGTGACAACTTTGCACTTTGGGAGATTATGGGGAAGATAGCAGATGTGGTTGTTAGAAGCGGTGAGGGAGAGAAGGAGAAGGAGAAGGAGAAGGAAAAGGAAGGGGAGAAGGGTGATTACAACATATTGTCAAGATTACATCGATTGCTTGAGTTTTTCGTGGTTGATCCATGGTACGAGGTACGAAACTCGGAGAAACTGTTATCGTACGTGCATCTGATGCCAATGTTTGCACTGGTTGAGTATATGACAAATTTTGTTAGAAGGTTCCCATTGATAGCGGGGTTTTTACACGTTATAGGGTCAGTTTTGATGCGTTTTAGAATTGTGAGAGAGTTTGTCAATGCATGTTTGAAAAGGTTTGTTTATGAAAGGATATTATGTGCGAAGAACATTTGTGCAGGAATTGACGCGTTGCGGCACATGCTGTTTCCATGGGATGATTTGTTTGCACCTGAACCACGATACGTACCGGCTACAGCGGAGGAGTTAGCAGCTGTACGTAAAAGGAACGAGGAGAAATTAAGTTTGTTGCTAACGAGTAGTGTTTTGAGGAGAGTATTTGTTGATTCTGCGGAGAGTAGTGAAGACGTTGAGAGGAAAATTACGAGAGTCATGGAGAGTGTAAAGTATCGTAGAATTAATGCGGTATTTATACAGGAGTTATTAGACTTGTTAGTATGCAGAATATTTCCTGAACTACAAGAAGTGGAGATTATGACAGATACGGTGAGGGAGTTTTGATTAAGGTTGTTCCTTCTTCTTTGTCTTTTCAACTATTTCCATTTCAGCTTCAATTTCGGCTTCCTCGGTTTCGATAAATTCTTGAATTTCCCACATTTGAGCATACTGGCCACCACGAGCGATAAGTTCTTTATGAGTACCTTCTTCAACAACAGCACCATCTTTAAGGACAATGATTTTATCAGCGTCCATGATTGTTCTTAATCTATGAGCCACCCATATACTAGTTCTAGCATGAGTATCAGAAGCCAAGACGTCTTTTAAAGTACGTAAAATATCTTGTTCAGTTGCGGTATCTAAGGCTGAAGTTGCTTCATCTAATCCGATGATAGGAGCATTTTTAAGCACTGCACGAGCGATTGCGACTCTTTGCTTTTCACCACCTGAAATCATAAGACCACGTTCACCTACGATTGTATGAACACCGTTAGGTAAAGAAGATATAAGTTTATCGAGTTTAACTTTGTAGATGATTTCGTTAATTTCGTCATCTGTAGCTGAAGGTTTTGCGTAACGTAAATTTTCCAATAAGGAAGCATTGAATAGTGGAGTGTCCTGAGGTACGAGAGCAATTTGCCGACGGAGTGAATCGAGGTCAACATCTCTGATATCTTGATCATCAATTTTCAAATGAGCTGAATCAGTTGGATTTATATCGTAGAATCTGAATAGCAAACGTAAGATTGTTGATTTACCACTACCTGAAGGTCCAACGATTGCAGTTTTCTTACCAGCAGGGATAGTGAAAGAACAGTTATTTAAGATGTTACGTCCTTTGTTGTAAGAGAAGGTAACATTTTGGAATTTGATTTCACCGTTGGTAACGGTGATTGGAGGAGCGTTAGGTTTAGATTTGATAAGGATTGGTTGCTTTTGTAATTTGAATAAAGTTTCCATATCCAATAAACTCTGTTTAAGTTCTCTATAAACTGAACCTAAGAAGTTTAAGGGGACGGAAAGTTGGAAAACCAATTGGTTGATGAGTACGAGATCACCAACTGATAATGAGCCACCAACGACACCTTGACAAGCCATATACATCATTGTAGTTAAAGCTGAAGTAAAGATTAAATTTTGGCCCGTATTGAGGAATGCCAAGGAAGTTGCAACTTTGATTGAAGAGTCTCTATATTTAGTTAGAGCTGTGTTATATTTTTGAGTTTGCAAAGCTTCATTGTTGAATATTTTAACAGCTTCGTAGTTAATCAAAGAATCTAGAGCTACTGAAGCGGCTTGTTGATCAGCTTTATTAGCAGCACGACGGAAAGTTGTTCTCCAAGTTGTTGTACGTATAGTGAATATAGTGTAAGCTAACATTGTAAGTAGAGTAACAGCAGCAAAAGAAGAACCATAATTGTAAGTGAGTATACCACATACTACTGATATTTCGAAAGTTATTGGTATGATATGGAAGACCATTGCAGTTAAAACGTAGGAGATACCCTTTGTACCTCTTTCGATGAATCTAGTTAAACCACCAGTTTGACGAGATAAATGATAAGCGAGATCCATATTGAGTAAATGAACAAAAGTTGACCTTGCAACGTCTTGGATTGTACCTTGAGCGACGGAAGCGAATATGGCGTTTCTCAATTCACCGAACAACACGGCACCGAATCTAGCGAGTCCGTAAGCTAATATAAGAGCAAGTATAGCTGAAGGTAGGGCAGGAGCTGAATCGATGATAGCGTTTGTGAGTTGATTATCACCGAGTGCGGCTGCTGTTGATTCAGCAAAGGCGTGCCAGTCGATGTTCATTTGATCGATGATTGATTTGAAGAAGAAAGGGACTTGCACGTTGAGAAGCTTTGCAGCGATAAGTAGGGAAAGTGCAGTGACTACACGGAATTTCACCCATGGTCTATCGTTTGGCCAGAGATATTTGAGTAAATCTGCGATAATTTTGAGTTGAGAAACGCTGGGCAGTGAAGGACCCGCTGTGGCCTGTTTAGAGTTTGTAACAAGGTTTGGTTTATTAGAAGGTGGGGGAGTTGGAGGAGTGGTAGAAGTGGTAGAAGGTGGGGGAGTTGGAGGAGCTGAGTAACTGCGCAAGCTATAGAGAGAGACTATTTTGCGGGGAAGAAAGTGGTGTTGGATGTGAGAGAGTGGGAAGGGCGACTTTGTGAGCAGTCCTTGACGGGGGACAGCAGCACGTGCAGGACGCAGCAGGAGTGGTATCGAGCGTATCCACATTGTTGTGCAGAAGAGAGAGAAGAAGAGAAGGAAGGAGAAGTTGTAGTAGTAGTAGTAGTTGTCGTAGTAGGTGTCGTCTGCTGCAAGATGTTGAACACTTGAGTATGCATCGTGAATTTCACGCGGCTATCGGCGAGTGGTGAAGTTTGGGTGGAGGGTGGGGGGGTGCCGAGCCGCCAGAGGGGAAAGAAAAGAAAAGAAAAGGAAGAAAAAAGAAAAAAAGAAAAAAAGAAAAACGCTGAGCCGCAACAAAGACACAGCGTCGATCGACCCCAAACCGAGCCACCAATTCCGACGAGCCCCCGTCGACCGACGCGCCGGTCGACGCTGACTCTGACTCTTCTCCCCCAGCTCGTTCCGATCGTTCCGGTCCCCTTCAATCGCGGCGGTTGCGCGAGGCAAACCCCCCCGTATAAATACGTCGCGGGGCCCGCCTCGCCCGGCAGCGGTCGTCGCGGCGAGCTCTCGCTTTCGCCAACTCTTCTTCTGCGCGCCCGGATGGATCAGACGCAACAGCAACAGCAACAGCAGCAGGAAGAGCAGAATTTGCAGCAGCAGAATTTGCAACTGCAGAATTTGCAGCAGCAACAGGTCGTCGCAGCTGAGCCACCAACAACAGCTACTACTGATACTGCTGAGCCACCGGCTAAACACACCATCGACAGCACAGACCAACCAGATGCAAAGAAACAGAAGGTACAGGAGACAGTGGAACCAGTTGCAGGTGCAGGTGCAACTGCAGGTGCAACACCAGCACCAGCTGTGCCCATGACCCCGGCTCCTAAACCCCCTGCTGAACCGGACATGAACAACCTACCGGCAAACCCTCTCCCTCCACATCAGAAAAAGTATGCACTCAATTCAATCAAAGCTATTCGACGTTTGAAAGATGCTGCTCCCTTTGTTCATCCTGTTGATATTGTCAAATTGAATATCCCATTCTATTACAACTATATTCCACGTCCAATGGATTTATCAACAATGGAGAAAAAATTAACAGCTAATGCTTATGCCACTCCTGATGATCTTGCCTCAGATTTTACCCTCATGGTTGCAAATTGTGAAAAATTTAATGGTAAAGATGCTCCAATTTCTCAAATGGCTCGTAATATCCATGCTAGCTTTGAGAAACATATGTTAAATATGCCATCACGTGAATTGAAAGATCCTGTTAGATCAACAACTAGTGGTAAATCAATGTCTAAAAGTAATTCTTCAAATAATAATGGTGTACCAAGAATTAGAAGGGATACAACAACTGATATAATCAGTGGTCGTCCAAAGAGGGAAATTCATCCACCAAAGCCAAAAGATTTACCTTACGATACAAGACCACGTAAAAAGAAATATCAAGCAGAATTGAGATTTTGTCAACAAGTTTTAAAAGATTTAATGTCGAAAAAATATGAATCAATTTCTTGGCCATTCCTTGAACCTGTTGATCCAATTACAATGGATTGTCCAAATTATTTCGATATTGTCAAAGAACCAATGGATTTAGGTACAATTCAAAATAAATTATCAAATGGTGATTATGAAACTGCTAATGATTTCGAACATGATATACGTTTGGTTTTCAAAAATTGTTTCCTCTTCAATCCACCTGGTAATTCTGTCCATGAAATGGGTAAAAGATTAGAAGCAGTTTTCAATGAAAAATGGTTATCGAGACCTTCAACAAACATCTCAGATAATGAAAGTGATGATGATGAATTTGCTGATTTAGATTTAGATGATGATGATGATGATGAATTTAATGTCGATATTAATAGTATAACTGATCCAACAATCGAATTCTTACTTTCAAATATTCAACGTATGACTCAAGATTTGAAAAAAATGAGACAAGAAAAATATGATGCAATGAAGAAAGAGTGGTTGAAAAAGAGGAATAGTAATAAACGTGGTGGTAGTAGTGGTGGTAATGGTAGTGGTGTTGGTAGTAATAATAGTAAAAAGAAGAATGGAATGGCTAAAAATCGTAAGGCTAAAAATGTCACAGCTAATGGTGAAGCTCTTGATTCAGAGATTTATCCACGTCATGTTTCTTATGAAATGAAGAAGGAAATTTCAGAAGCAATGCAAAATATAAATGATAAGCAATTGAAAAATGTAATTACAATAATCAAAGATGGTGTCCCCGGTTTACAAGATGATGATGAAATCGAATTAGAAATGGATGCCTTAGATAATGCAACATTGTTAAGGTTATATAGATACCTTATTGGTAATAAAAGGAAAAAATCATCAAGCAAGGACAAGAATAGTTTGAAAAAGGAAGATGTTGAAGAACAAAGAATTGCTGCACTGAAACAGAAACTCGCACAGTTTGAAAAACCAGTTAACGGTGAAAGTAGCAGTGACGACGACGATGATGATGATGATGATGAAAGTGATGTAAGCAGTGAAGAGGAATGATTGTTGTGTAAAGTATAAAGTAGTGTATAATAATAAACGCGATGAGATAAAAAATGTAATCGAGTGAATCGAATCTCTAGCCTAACTTCTCTTCTTCACATACTCTCTCTTCTCATGTACAACTGTGAAATGCTTGCAACACCTGTACCGAAGGCAATAGCTAGAGTGGTAGTCACAGGGGAGACGACAAACGCGCATCCGTTTGCAGCTCCACCAATAACACCACCACCACCGCCAACTCCACCGGCAACTCCACCATCGCCAACAATCCGCCTTTACACATACGGTGGTAATGCCCTCGTGTTTGACAATGACACAATGCGGGAACTCACAGTTGAACACGGTGTATGCGGACAGCTCAGTGGGACGTTGCCCTTGGCTCCGCAGCAGAACACGCTACTTGGGTACCCACTACGTATCACCTTTTTCGAAACAGTGTGGCTAGTGCGTCGTCGTATTGCACGACTCGTGGATGGTACCGCCGCTGGCAACGTCATTGCTAACAACTGGTGCAATAACGAACAGGAACAGGAACGTCTCATCAGGATGCATGAAAGTGCAGTTGATGCATGGCGGGAGGAGAAGAGGAGGGACGCATTACGTGCTGGTGCCAGATGGCGTGGTGTGTCGAAACCGTCGTCGTTGTCTACTGCAGCGGTAACGAGTTCAGGAACGTCACCTACTGCCAGTGCGCCAGATTTAGGAGCACTAGCTCGTGCAGAGACAGAGAAAGAAATGGAACGGGAGAAAGAACAGCGTCGACTTACCAGAATCGTGTTTATGGAGACACCAACTGGAGACGCTGTTCAAGGGGAGGAGTTAATGGACGTGCGAGGTGCAATTGTCGGCACTGGACGTTCACTCAGTCAACTGCGCAGGGAGTACTCCATGTACGCGTACTTGAAAGGACTCGGTTTAGGAGTGCTGCCCGGAATGAGGTTTGGTGGTGTGTTTGTAGTGTACCCTGGTGATCCACTCCGGTACCATGCTCACCAGATTGTGAACACACGTGCGTATGCGACTGAAGACGTGGACCTGTTTACGCTTTGCAATAGAGCAAGACTAGCTACGGGAGTGCGTAAAGTGTGGGTCGTTGGTGGTGATCCAAGAGAGGAGGAGGGGGAAGGGGAGGATGATGATGATGTCGATGTCGATGCCGATGCCGATGCCGACGCAGATTGTGCAAATACCGTGCTCAATGAGGACGATATCTGTTCAGAAGAATGGAGAGAAGGAGAAATGGTGTGTTTCAGCGTTGAATGGGCAGGATTCTGAGTTGCCAATTCACTACGCCGATCATCTGGCGTACCGTTGATTAATGTTTCTTCTGGTGGCGATCTCCAATGTTGGAATGCATAGAGTATGCAGTGGGTCCAGAATAATCACACTAAAGACCTGTGGAAGTATAGTACAACACCTGAAAGCGGTATCCACCCAACACACCATCCACAACGCTGAGCCCCCATCATGTTGCCCCGTTTCAAGTCGTCACTTTGCCCCGTTGCCCCCGTAGCCCGTTTTCTATTTAAGTAGCTGAACAATCCCCCCCGCTGTGTCCAGTGTAGCAGTAATGCTCAGTTTACCATTCCACTCCACTCCACTCCACACTGCACTCCACTGCACTGCACTGCCTCTCCCCGGTTAGACAGCTTCTACTACACACACTCTGCACAATTCTACACCGGAAGTGGCTGTGTTGGTCGGTTTGATTCGATTCGATTCGATTCGATTCGATACGGTTCGATACGGTTCGTTACGGTTCGATACGGTTCGGTTCAGGGAGCAGGTACAAGAAGTGTACACATTACCACTGCTGAGCCCCCCCTCGAAAGTAAGTTTTCCCCCATTTTACGCTTTTTTTTTTACCTCGGAATTGTTGGATCTGGAAATTCTTTCAAATTTTGCATTTTCTGAATTTAATTTCTGAATTTAATTTCTGAATTTTCCTGTTCCGTCCGTTCTGTTTTCTATGCATACCCTCTTCATCCCTATCTCTAAACCTTCCCCTCTTTGTCACGCACAGCCTCTATGACAAGCGAACAGGCACGTCTAGTCAATAGATCGAATAGGTCTGCGGCAGTATCTAGGGATGCAACCCCTGATGCTGTCAAAGAACTACACGAAAAAGACTACCATCAAATCTCTCTATCAACTTCCGACAATCCGGATCTGCAGAGAATTGAAATGGTTGAAAAATTAGTACTTAATAAAGTAGATCAATGCCTTATAAGTCTAGAATCAAAACTGTCTTCTATTGAGAAATACCTTTCACAATCAGCAGCTGATGTTCAATCTTCCGCTGCTTCGATTACAAATTATACGCCAACTTACTCCTCAATTAGGGATACCCTTAATAATGTTAAATCTTATCTTATTAAAAATAAAGAACATAATTTACACCCTTTAACTAAAATTATTGATGATTATTATGAACAACAAAGTCAAGATGACGATGAAAATTCTTCTTCTCAAAAATTACTTCATTCTTTCCAAATATTAAATGCACGTTTAACAGATTTCGAGAAACACTATAATTTACCACCATTTTCAACTCATCCAAGTGAAAGATTAATGGCATTGAAGGAAACTTTATATAATTATGATGTCGCTATAACAGTCTCTGAAAAGCGACATTTAACTTTTTATGAATTACCTTTCCAATGGAGAGAAAATAAATTTATCATTTATGGTTATAGATTTGCAAAATCTCATCTCACTGCTATAACTTCAATCTTTTCTTGGCATAATGAAACAATTAACATTTGGTCACATTTTATTGGTGCCCTATCAATGATTTACCTATGTTGGTTCCATTACCGTTCCTCTGACGTTTATACCATTTATGGTCCTTCAGCTCAAGATCATGCAGTTGTTTACCTTTATTTAGCTTCTGCTTTCATTTGTCTTATGTGTTCAGTTATTTGGCATAGTTATACAAATATCGGATTCTTATCAATTCGTTCTAAATTTGCTTGCTTTGATTATACTGGTATCACAGTATTAATTACTTCTTCAATTATAACAACAGAACATGTTGCATTGAAGGATTATCCAAAATTAAGATTATCTTTTATTGCATTTTCAGTTTTCGCAGGTATAGTTGGAGTCGGTATGGCATGGCATCCATTCTTTGATAGACCAGAATCAAGAATTCTGAGAATCTTGTTCTTTGTTTCACTGGCTCTTTTAGGAGTTGTATCTTTCTTATCATCATGCCTTGTTCATAATGTTAATCACGCTGCTTACATTTTTGTTCCAATACTCAAATCGTTCTTATTCTACGGATTAGGTGTAGTATTTTATGGATCTTTCTTCCCTGAATGTTTCCGTTCTGATGTCGAAATTGATGACTTTGAAGTTTGCGATGAAACTATCCTTGACCTTGATAAAAGAGGTCTTTTACTTGAATACTTACGCAAAACACCTAAACATACGTGCAACCATAGCGTAACTTCACTCTGGTGGGTCGACTGGATCGGCAACTCACACAATATCTGGCACTTCTTTGTCATTGGAGGTATACTTGGCCATTACTCTGCCCTCCTCGAAATGTTCAAAAGATCAGCTCATGCATAGCATTTACTACTTATTCATGTTATATAGTATATAGTCCTGTTTACTAACGAAACGAATTCTCAATTATCTACTAACGACTAACGACTATCTACTATCTACTATCTACTATCGACTATCGACTATCGACTAACGACTATCCCCCTCATTGTTCCTCACTGCTATCGGAGATGTTGATGAGTTTATCGAGTACTGGCTCTCAAACCCACTATCACGGTTCTGCACGTCAACATTCTCACTCCCTGCAAGCAATGGTGTCTCCTCAGTTGCTGGAACCGGAACTGTTGACGAAGTTTCAACTGTTGTCGTTCCAGTTGATTCTTTACCACCACCACCACCAACAGTGAGCATAAGACAGCACGCGAGGACACTGATAAGTAAAACAACTCCAATCAAAATACCTACAAGAATAGCCACTATAGGAAGATGCAAATACAGTTTCCCGTTATTCCTATCAAGCCAACGTGGATCAAGCGGTCTGTCAAGGAGGTATATCCCGTTGCTACTTTCAGCGTCATCGCCGATCCCGATCGCTTTGCCACGACGCAAAACACGGACCTCAATATCTGCCCCCTCAGTTAGAGATAGCATGAGGCTGCCCGAAGTGAGGAGTCGACAGGTAAGGTCCACGCCATCGAGTGCTGTCGTTATCGATACCGTGTTGTTCCCCGCATAGCACGCTTCCAGAGCGGCAAACGAAGACGGTGGGAGGAGATGTATGTTGACCAACTCGGTAAGGTACGCCTTCTCCGTTGCCGCACGGCCAGCAGTAATGTTCTCTGAGCGTAGTGCGTTCGATGGTGGAAGAAGAACGGAGTAGCCGTTGAAAGTGGTGTTGGTTGCATCTAGGATGTTGAGGAACTCCTCACTGTCCTGCGACGCAAGGAGATCTTCCACGGAAACACGGAGGGATGACGGTAGTGGGAGCTCGTTGTCAATAGGATGCACAACACCGTTGGAGAAGAGGATTTCTGTGTCAAATGAGAGTTCAATCTGTGTTGTTCCGTTGAGTGTTACTGTCGTGTCGTTGTATCGTGAAACCTGCACGGTTTCGCCCGCATGTGTCTGAAACACACGCGTGCCCGTGAAGTCATGGTAGAGCACAGCGTCGTCAATGACGAGATTGTAAAGCACTTTAGCAAGCTGTTCTTCATGCGCAATAAGGTAATCAAGGGTAAGGTCGAGATCGTTCCAAAGTTTCGTTTTAGGGAACAGCACTGTGCTCTTTGTGTCTGTACCATGCGATAATTCCTTGAGTAGACCGAATTTCTTAAAAAGTGTTATAGACTTGCCATGGTCTGTCAACTCCGAGGCAATCGCAACCTGTAATTTCGGTGGCGGCGTGATACCATCGTTGATTATGAAAATTGACGTGTTGCCTACACGAATGGGATCAGTGTTCACAATTTCGGCATTGCCATTGAGGATGTATTTACGTGGCTCGTCATGGTCTCTATGTAGTTTGATCCTTTGACAGAACTGCGTTTCAGGGAAACAAAACTTCGTCGTTAAAAGTTTAGAATCCCCGGTGCCTACTTCATCAGCACCTTCCACAAAATGATACAACATTTGGTTTTGCAGGTTGCTCATTGCAGCATAATCGTTAGAAACGAAAATCGTTTGCTCAAGTGAAGGGTCGTCGATAAGCGATGAAAGTCTTCTGAAATCCACCTCATCAACAAAATCTTCCAGGTCAAGACCAATAAGGTACTTGCGGGGAGTAAACTTTGGGAAATGCCTGCTGGTATTGTACTCAAATAGTTCTTCTGTAAAATAATGAACAATTGCGTCAGCGAGAAGGAAGTTAGACGACTCAGCGTGTACTCGGCCATTCACTACAAGTTCTCCACCGTGATCCACAGAAGTTAGTGTCATAAGATCGTGGTTCCAGTTATGCACGCTAACAGACTTGTTCTCAAAATCTCCGCCAAACATACCATCTATAAGGAAATTCTCAACAATTCTCTCCTTATCCTTGATCCCTCTAACGTGCATGAGATATTTGCGCTCAATGCGATTGAAGGGTAAAGACTCGTCTGCTGGCGTGAGGAACGTCATGTTAGTCATTCGTAGCGACTCACATGTCCGATCAGATACAAGGAACGAACTAAACGTTTTAAACCGTTCCTGTCCTGTATCTCTGTCCAGAACGTTCTGGAAGTATTCGCAAACAGACTCTTTCGGATCCAGCAAAAGCTGGTCAATGGTCAACACAACAGTGTTGCACGTAGCGAGGTACACATCATCAGATATCACATTGGCGTTCTCAATCTTGTAACTACCGATTCTGTCACCTTCAGTCTGTCGATGGTCAACTAGTATCGGAATATAGACATCCTCCACGTATTGTGACCCTTTAGAGTTTAAAGTGGACATGATCCGAATACCGTCAATTTGATCACGCAGTAGTGGCTCGTCAATGATAAACCTATTGATCTCGTCAATTGTCAGTTTCTCCGTATCTCGTATGCCACGCTCTTCAAACGCTTCATTTATGGGTGCCAAAAACGTCACATTGGCCATTTCATTCAAGTAGTCAACAAGATCACTACGCTGTAGTATCCTCAACAGCGTTGAAAATGAAGCATTGGCGGACAAAACGTCAATTATCGACATTGTCGGCACAGTAGGGGAACCATCGTTCTTTTCCACATCGGCAGCAGTAGTGACCGACGTGATAATAGCACTTAGAAACAGCACTATTCTGTAGAGCTGCATATTTGTGTCTGTATCTGACAAGAATGAACTGACAGTATGCTTTATCTGCATATAAGTGTTGCAGTCCCTGCTAGCGAAACATGATCTCAGCTAGTGCCGCGACAGGACTCTGTGTCGTGGATCAGGGAATGCGTAGGATCTCGCCGTGAAAGCTTTTCCAGGTTGCTGCAGGCTGTTGTGAGGTCGGGCTGGTGCAATTCGTTTCTGCACAGAACAATGGACTCGGCGATGGACGTGGAGGGCAATCAACAGAGTGAAGCTCCTGTACGTGAAGCAGGACAGGTGAACTTTAACTCACAGGTTGTGCATGAGAATGCACCAGCAGCAACGGAGACAGCACAGTCAGATATTGACGCGTTAAAGGCGCAAGTGTCTGTGATGGAACAGGAATCGGCAAAGCTGCATGAGATGCAGAAGGAGATGCTTGATGGTGCTGACGGTAATGATGCTGCAATGGCTGTCGATAGCGAGGAGAGCAACAAACATTTGAGTATCCAGGAACGACAGGAGATTGACGGTCGGTCAGTTCATGTTGGTAACATCGACTATGCAGCGACACCCGAGGAGGTGCATGCAGTTTTCAAAGACTGTGGTACAATCAACAGGATAACTATATCGGCCAATAAAGTTACTGGAACCCCGCTAGGGTACGGTTACGTTGAATTTGCAAGTCAAGAATCTGTTCCTGAAGCAATCAAGCTAGACCAAACGCTTTTGAGAGGGCGGGAACTTAAAGTGAGTGCTAAACGGACCAACGTGCCCGGATTTGGTAGAGGCGGGTTCCGTGGTAGAGGTGGCAGAGGCGGTAGAGGTGGAAGGGGCGGCAGAGGTGGAAGAGGAGGAAGAGGTGGTAGAGGCGGTTTCCGTGGAAGAGGAGCACCTCGTGGCCGTGGTGGATTCCAACCTTACTGATTGAATTTGGTTGATAATTCCTTTGTTGGTTATATAAGGTCTAAAAAAAAAGAAGGTATTGTTTATTCTATAGTTTATAATTTAGATTTTTTGACTTGTTTGATAATGTAAGAAGCTTCTCTAAGTCCAGTGTTCCATGCAGCATGCGCACATCCGTTACCATCGTCGATGACACCTTCACCTGCAAACCGGACACGTTTGGAGCCGTCAAAAATATCCACTGGGTCCACAAGTTGGTTGTAAAGAGTGTCGAAGTCGTCACCAATACTGATACCAGTGTAACTTCCACGCGCAAATGGGTCTACTGACCACTTGGACGTTTTGATTTCCTTTGGTGTTGGAATAGAAGATTCTGGGAGACCTGTGATTCTTGCAAAAACAGGTTTGAATACCTGGAAAACAGTTGCTGGGTCCTTACGTTCAACGTATTGTGTGAGTGGGGAAGATGTGAGTGCAAGAATGACCGGTTTACCGATAGATCTGGCAATGTTAAGGAAAAGAATTGTGTAGTCAAGACCATTAGGAACAGGATCGGAGTCTTTGATTTGTAAGTCTTCCCGTTTAATATCGAATTTGTAGGTAGTCACATTTTCTGGGTCCGAAAGACATGCCTTGAAGTAATCTTCGTCAACGTTTGGAATTGAAACAAATCTGTCATTATCTAAACTCCAAAATACTTCAGGAAATTCAAAGAATACTTTACCGAGGTTTGAGAAACTGATATTTTCCAATGAGGAAAGTATTTTCTTTGGAAGTTGTGGAGACCATTCGATAGCACCAACTTGTTTAGGATCTCTCAATTTAAGAATGGAAAGAGGTGCGGTAAATATAACGTACTTAGCAGTGAACTTATTGATTTTACCTGCTCCTTCCTTTGAGTAAACATTCACAAGTTTTCTCTTATTATCCCATTCAATCTTATATACCACGTTATTGTTGTGAATGGAAACAATAGGGTTTTCACCGCGTAAAAGTTCGTTGACGTCAGATGCACCAGCAGCTTCAACAATTTCACCGAGTTCGTAATTGAAAACTGTAGCGTAACCGTTTAAAACCATAGCATCTCTACCTTTATGGCCATCAGTTGCGATACATCTGGCACTAAGGATTTCCCATGAAGATCCAACCCACATTTCAAGGAACCTAACAATTTGTGGTAAATGTCTGATTTGATATTCTGTTAAAGTGTAACGTTTCTCCTTAATGTAGTTGTAAATGGCTTCCTTCATGCTAATATCGTGTTCACGTGGAAGTTTCTCGTAAAGATGTTTTAAATAACATTGAACTTCAGCATAAAGTGGCATCAAATGTTCGTTAGCACTAATAGGACCATCTTCATTATAGAAAGTAATTGCACCATCATCATAAACAAAATCGATCTTCTTGCTTGTCCAGTATTTCTTGAGGAGTGGGTTATCGTAGCAATCGTGGAACCAGGATGCACCAAGGTCAACTGGAACACCACTAGCTAGTTTCTCCGTGCATAATCTACCTCCGAGTCTATCTCTCGCTTCAAGGATAGTGTTGGTAATACCAGCTTTAGTAAGTTCAAGTGATGCCTTGATTGCAGCAATACCTGCTCCAATGATAAAAACGTCTGCACTATAGTTTTGAGTCATGGCTGTGGTGGTAGGAACAGTGCATGTTGCGGTGGCGAAAGGTCCGTTGTAATGGATTGGGGGTTCGTTATAAGGTTAGCAACGGTTTTTGACACTTTCCGGCTGGAGTTGCCTAATTGGGACAAACAGTAGGGCGGCTCGGCAATCGGACGTCGCTTCCCGTTGAAAGATAGCAACTGATAAAAGGAGTGCAGGATCTGTTACAGTCTGCTTAGTCGTTCCACATGCTATTATATATGATCTGATTAAGTGTATATTGTGATGAATGTAGAAGTATACAATACATAATTCAAATGATTTCTTTTTCATACACCAATGGAGTTGATGACCCATTGAACCAGCGGAAGAGAGCTTTCTTTTCTTCCGAGTTCCGCATCTTACGAGTTCTGTTGTGAGATTTGTATTGATGTCGAAAGTAGCTAATAAGTCCGTTATCCAAAGCTTTACTTCTGTCTGCTGCAGGTCGAATTGAGAGTTTTTGACACTCACCACAAGTGGAACAGTATGAGAAATATTTATTATCCTTTTCACAAAAGGCTGGAACTGGCATTTCTTCACCTGTACTAAATACACCATGGTTTTTGCACACATGATGCATATAATGTGACATGTTGATATTATGGAAACATTTGTCTAACCCGTTGGTAATATCAACTGGGCAATAAGGACATAATGCTTCTTTATCAACTAGATTACCAGTTTCTTCACTGATTCGATACCTAACGATTTTGGGTTCGTAAAAATTCTGACGTTGATTTGACCATCTTAGTGAAAGTAAGTCGGAAGAAGTTTCAGATTCCCAATACTCGTAGATAAAACCATCTACACCTTGCAAATGCTTGAAATCTTCAAGTTCGGCATTATTAGGGAGTAAAGGTGTAATAATGTTATTTTTGAAATAGGATGCATCTACTAATCTGAAGCCCAGTTCATGCATTTTGGGTTTAGCTAACGCAGCAGTTTTGTCAATTCTATCAGCAATACAGTCAAAATAGTTATCAATTCTTTGTTGTAATTCTTTACTAGAGGAAAATTGTGGTCTTGCTCTCTTTTGTTTAGGAGCACGACTGGCTTTATTGATATTAAGCCTGGCAGGTTTTGTGTAATTATATTTTTTATTTGTTGTTAGAACTTTTGCAGGCGTAATATTGTTGTCCACTTGGTCATTATCCAGTAAAAGAGATTCTTCATTCCATTGCACCTCAGGATGATAGTCTGCACAAAATGAAGAGTTGGAATTGGTTTCAGAATCAAGGGGGAGAATGTTGTTAATATCACCATTTCTACCAACATCTGTACCAATGTGTGAATTATTTTGCTGCAAATTAAAAGTTAGTGGATCAATAGTTTCAAAATTGGCATTAGACAGTAAGGGGATATCAAAGATATTATCTTCGTATCTTTTATCATCAAGCCGTTTGACAACATCTCTAAGTATACTATCAGTTTCTTCAAAGATGTGTTCAATGTTATTGATTTTCAGTTCAAAGGAATCTGAACTTGATCCTGAATCAATTGATGGTGTGTCTTCATGCAAGTTTTCCTCGATTGGATTATAAAGATCGTGGTCGAAAACTGTAAGATCGTTATTGAAAAAGCTAAGATCTTCTTGATAAACGAGTTCTTGTTGTTGTAGATTAACATTTGCCTCTGGTTGATCTCCAAAATTATAATTGATTAAATCAGCTAGGGCAATACTGGTTTCGAGAGGTAGTGTACGCGGTGCGGTTGGATCATGTTTACATTGTTTTTGTTTCCCAATTTTACTTGAATGGAAGTTTGATACAGGATGTGTATGTGGAGCAAGAGTCATGAAAAGAGTAATAGCAAAAATTGTTAGCAAAGTATGTTGAGGAAGGGATACAGAGTGTACAGATCAGACGGATCGGTTTGATCTCTTAAGTATAAAGTGTATAAGTTTTGTAGAACAGATTAGGAAATGAGAGGGAGAGTGTAATTACTAGGATTGTTGAACAGAATAGAAGTGGTAGCAAAAGGGAGATGATTTATAACAGAATAGATAGAGGGAGAAAAAATAAAAAAAAGTAGTTTGTTTATTTGTTTGGACGAGACCGGAGTCGAACCGATGACCTTTCGCTTGCAAGGCGAACGCGCTACCAACTACGCCACACGCCCAATTATAAAACAAAAATGTATCTTGATTGTTCTTAAGTAAGTAGTTTTTAGCAATTAAATTGCGCGACCTTATATTTTAAAATGACATTTTTAAATCTATTAATTGACTGGATGGCCAAGCTGGTTAAGGCGTGCGACTGTTAATCGCAAGATCGTGAGTTCAATCCTCACTCTGGTCGGACAATTTAATTTTTTTATATTCACCCTAATTAATAGTGTTAGGATTATACAATAGTAGTTATTTATACAATAGTATTTATTTATGCAGTAGTAGTTGCGGTGCTACGACACCACACACTCTTACAACCTTTTGCATACTGGACGTAACCACATTCTACCCACTGAACGAGTACATTGAGGAGGAGATGTAAGAGTTTTTGGAGTTCAAGACGAACTTCACGTTCCACGTTTAATGATAAGAAAGCTAGATCTAATTTCAATTCATTGTAACCTGGGAGTAGTACATGAACTATTCTCTCCCACAGCTGTAGAGATTCCTGTGAGAGGGTATTGCAGTGAACGAGTTGTGAGTGCAGGGTTGACTGTGCTTGCAATGTTGCGTGCTTTAGCATCACGAGCTGTGTCTCTCTGAGAGCACGAAATCTGAGCATTGCTAGACAGATACGTGCTGAGTTTTTTATAGTTGTGAGTGGTTCAGTTGTTGTGTTGTTTATTGTTGAAGTTAGTCGTTCGATGTTGAGGAAAGTGAGATCTATGCGGTTGCCGAAAGATTCGAGTCCTTGTGAGAGTGTTGTTTGATGTGGAGTGGATTCGTTGAGTGCAAATATGTTTAGTGTTGCACCTAGTGTAGCCATTTGTTCATGTAGTGTAGTAAAGGAATGAGATAGATGTTTTGAATGAGATTCTAATGCTTTTGAAAGAGAGTAGATGATAGTTGCAGTGCGATGTAATGCATGAAATGTAGGATTAGGTGTTGTTGTTTTTGTTGTTGGAATTGGGTTCTTTGGTAATGGGAAAGCGGTGAAATATGGTGATAGACGGGTTGGATCTTTAGTGAGTCTTAAAAGTGGGGAATGAGCAGCTAGGTCAGTGAATGGTGGTTCATTGAGAGCTGTTTGCCAGTTAGTTATAAGTGGATCAAGGAATTTAGTTGTTATTTTAGAATTTGCTAGAGTTTTATTAGCTAGAATTCTGTCGAGGAAGTAGTTGAGGAGTCTTATACGACGAGCGATGATTTGGTTATCAGAAGTGTAAGATAAGGGGTTGCGCAATACCCTTGAGAATGAGTGTTTCTCTGGTAAAGGAGGTATGAAAAGGTAAGGATAGAAACGAGTTAGATATAAGCGGAATGATAAGAAATCTGAATAGCGTCTTAAAGTGTTGTTGATTAAGTAGTAGACAGTATTTGAAGTGAATTCTGTTTTTATAGTGTAAGAAGAGATATGAGGAGTTGAAGGTGGAGTTGGAGGTGGAGTTGAAGATTGAATTGGTTGAACATTGAAAGAGTCAATGATTGTATCGTCATTGAAGGGGCTGTTATCTTCGTATTCATATATCATTGCGTTTGATGTAAAGAAGTTATGTATGTAGCTTATAGTTAGCGAAAATGTACGGAGTAAAAGTTATATAGGATATAGAGTCAATGTTTAGGAGAGGCGACACGCAGGCCAGTGTGCGGGTTGATTATATCGAGTGCCTTCTTGATGCGTGGAGTGACAGCTAGAGGGGTAGTAGCAGTAGTAGCAGCTGCAGCTGCAGCTCCAACACCAACAGCTGTTGCTGTTGGTGTTGATGTGGATGTAGATGTAATTGTACTTGGAGTTGCCTGTGGATGAGTGGCTGGCGGGGTGGGGAGAGAGTCGAGGACAGCGGGGCAGAACTGGAGGTCGTCTTCGATGTCGAAGGACTTTGCCGAGAGGAAGGTGTTGTGTATCATTGTTGGTGGTGTAGATGTGAAAGAGAAGTGTGTTGGTGAATGCAGGATAACGAAATGACGTAGGGAGGTGCAAAGACAGTCGATCGACCGAAGAGGTGAGGGGGCTCAGCACAGAACGATTATTGCAAAAAATGAAAAAATGAAAAAAAATAAAAATTCCTCCAATCCACACCCGTGCACCCTTTCCCCTCCCCTCCAATTTCCCTTATTTTCGCATTTTCTTTATTTAATTTTTTTTCGGCAGAACCGCGGAAACTCGGCTCAACAATTTTCCCATTTATTTTATTTTCTCATTTTCCCATTTAATTTATTTTTCCCATTTAGTTTTTTTTCGCTACTTTGTTTTCTGTTTTTCGAGCATTTGCCGCTTCGACTTCCATTGTTGTTGTTGTTGCAGTAGTGTGCACTATCTCCGCCTGCACAACACACAGCACAGCACAGCATAACCCTACACAGCACAGCACAGCACAACACAACACAACCCTACACAGCATGACCCTACTACACACCAACCCCAACCCCAACCCCACCACACACCACCCTTCTTCCCTCCCCTTCCCGCTTAGCTCCGCCCCCCGCAGTTGCGCCGATCAGGGCGCTGGCGCTAGTGCCGCCGAAAAAAAAAACGGTGCGTGTGGGTCGTGTGC
Organism: Pichia norvegensis; assembly: GCA_030570285.1. Classification (NCBI taxonomy): domain Eukaryota; kingdom Fungi; phylum Ascomycota; class Pichiomycetes; order Pichiales; family Pichiaceae; genus Pichia; species Pichia norvegensis. Next base: position 52,455 of record JAJLVM010000197.1, read on the forward strand.
AGCCCGTTTAAGCAATACGTCTCGTCCCTTCGTCTATTTCCAGCTCATCCATTTACTTAACTGTGCTATTGCTCATCCACTGCGTTTCTTCTTACCCGTTGCTGTTGCTGTTGCTGTTGCATTCCCTTCTATACCACATCCACCATGAGTGTAACTCCAACAGTTATATGGAATTCTTTAGTCTCCTCAAATTTGCGTGATTTCTCTCTAAAATTCTACACAGCCATACTAAACAATCACGCATCAATATTCCATTTCATTGCTTCTTTCTTCCTCAACTTTGCCCCTGTTGCTATTTGGTTGGCTCTTTTCAAAAATGCTTCCTTAATACCAATCTCTTGGAGACCTAAAATTAACGTTAAATGGTTACCTTTAGCTGATGCCGCTCTTTTCAATCCTTCTTCAACTCAAGCTTTAATTTTCTTACCATTATACGCTTTCTCAACTTGTCTATTATTCAAATATCTACATATTAAAAATAAACTTTTCTATCTTTTGACAATATTGGCAATCCCAACTTTAAATATATTAAACTATCAAGTTGCAATTTGTGAAAAAACTTTCATTCAAGATCTATCAACTTATACTTCTTATGTTTTACTCCATCTAATTGTACCCATAATAACAGCCGTTTATTTATACGCTTGTCATTTACCTGGTGTCTTGGCTCTATACGGTCGTTGTTTAGGTTTACAAAATATAGCTTCTATTGCAACTCATATTTCAATACCTTCCTCTCCTCCTTGGTTTGTTCATATAAATGGTATTAATGCAACTGCTGATTATTCAACTCTCGGTTATGCTGCTGAATTGGCTAGAATAGATACAGAACTTGGTTGGCATCTAGTTTCAAACGGTTTCCATCATTCACCAATAGTTTTCGGTGCTTTCCCCTCTGTTCATTCAGGTATGGCCGTTTGTACTTTCTTATTCATTGCTTGGTTCTCAACTTTACGTCCACTAAAGGCATTGGCTGCTTTCTTCGTCGTCTTACAATGGTGGTCAACTATATACCTTGATCACCATTGGCGACTCGACTTGTTAGCTGGTGCAACTTACTCCATCTCCGCTTTCCTCCTCCTAAGGCATTTCTCTCCTGATAAATTCGCAACTGCTGAATTCTCTGAATACCATAAACTAACTTCCTCTGATGTAGAAATGCAACTAGATGAGGAGAAAGATGTAGTAGAATCTCTTGGAAAACCTTTCTTACACAGATTATTCTTATAAATAAATATATACATAGTATAATAACTCATTTAACAGCATTTTTAACAATTTCTTCAACTTTATCCCAATCGTCGTTCGGCAATTTGATTAATTTCAAGCCTCCAAAATAACCTGAAATCTTCTCAAGACACTCATATGATTTCTTACTGTCAATAAATGAAACTGCAACACCTCTTCTACCGAAACGTCCTGTACGTCCAATCCTATGTAAATAAGTGGACGGATCAGGTTTACCATTCTTATCAAATGGCATATCGTAATTAACAACCATTGTAACTGATGGAATATCAATACCTCTAGCAAGGACATTTGTAGTAATAAGCACTTTGGATCTCCCCTCACGGAAATCGTCAATCAACTTATCACGATCGCCACTTTGTAATGATCCATGTAAAACTGAAACTTTATGTCCTTCTTTCTTCATATTAAAGTACAACTGATCAGCAGTTTGCTTTGTCTGAACAAATATAATCGATGATGCAACTGTCATCAAACCGTATAATTCACAGAGGTACTCAAATTTTGCTTCATTATTAGCACAATCAATATACAACTGTGTAATTTCGTCAACGTTCAACTCTTCGTGCTTCAATTCAAGCGTATTAGCATTAGGGACAAACTTCTCAGCGTACTTGCGAACTTCGTCCGGGAAAGTTGCACTGAACAAAACAAGCTGCACATGTGCGTTCCTTGCAACAACAAACTTCTTGATCCTACTACACTGGTCACCCAATCCTTGTTGATCGAGCATATTATCAGCTTCATCAATAACAAAAACCTTAACTTTACTAACATCAACAATCTTCTTCCTGATCATGTCAAGGAAAAATCCAGGTGTAGCAACCACAATCTGTGCATCAACCGCTTTCTTACCCATATCACGATCAAGCGATCCAGGGACGAGCAACTGCGTCTTCACTTTCGTAAACTTGCCCATCTCCTGCACAACGTCAAGCGTCTGGCGTGCAAGTTCTCGTGCTGGCGATAAACACACAGCCTGCAAGCTCGGATCTGACTCGTCTACACGTGTAAGCATAGTGAGTGCAAATGCAGCGGTCTTTCCCGTACCCGACTGCGACTGGCCAATCATGTTCCGTGCAGGCTCAGAAAGCAGTAATGGTAATGCCTTCTCCTGGATCTTTGACGGCTTCGAAAACTTCATCGCATAGAGACCCTTGAGGAGCTCGTCACGCAGGCCAAGCTCTTCAAACGTCTTTACACTGTATAGTGGTGAGTTCGGATCGGCTTGTAAATCAGCAAGTTTCACCTGGACTTCGTAACCACTACTACCAGCGTCACCACTACCATCACCAGCACCCTCAGCGTCAGCTGCGGTGGTGGTGGTGGTGGTGGTGGCAGTAGGTTCTGTAGGTTCTGCACTAGTCGTAGTCACAGCTTCTGCAGGTTCTGCACTAGTCGCTTTCGTAGTTGCTGTCGTAGTTGCTGTCGTAGTTGCATTCACTGTCTCGGCATCGCCTAGTGAGAGCGATGAGAGCAGTTCAGCAGCGTCTTTCTTTGTCTCAGCCATACTCGTAGTGGCAAGAAGAAGAAACAAGTGTTGAAAAAGATCAACATTTTTTCAACGCAATTCGCTCACACCAACACCCTCTTCACCCTCTTCACCAACTTCACCAACTTCACCATGCATATCAGGTTCAAAGGTATTGGATCAGTTCAACAGCTTGACCCGCCCGTTGTCGAGTTCAGCAACGACACTCGGTTTGCCGCTGTAGTGGCACACGCTTCACACGCTGTCCGTGCACCCACGCTCTGGTGCTACATTGCAAACGCATTCGTCCCGTCACCAGACACAACGCTTGCTGAACTTGCCGCTCTTGCTGCAGTTGCTGGCACACGGGCTGATCCACTCCTCGTCACCTACTCACTCGTAGAAGCGTTCGGTTAACTATATAAAAACAAAACTACCTACCTACCTACCTACCTATCTACTTACTTACTCGTCTCACTGCTCTCCTTCACTGTCCCGTCTGGACCAACAATCTCGTGTCGTTCAGTAACAAACCGTGAACCGTCCCTCCTCCGCACTTTCTCCGTAACCTGTCTCTCAATGTCACCGTTCGGTAGCGTTTTTGTCCACGACGACTGCACACGACTCACAACGTCGCCATCATCACCGTCACCACCATAACCATCATCACCACTAACTCTTGTCTCCCAACGACCCTTGCTGTGCGCCCTCATCGTTGCCCGCCACGACATCAGATCGTCAATGTTCCGGAAAAACAGGCCGTACTTGTTTTCACTGTCCTCTTCCACGTCTTCCCTAGCTGGCACAACACCGTCACGCACCTCTGCTCGTGGGAACAGACAGTGCCACCATCCGTGCTGGTCCCACACGGCAAGCCCGTCACGTTTCTTGCACTCTTCGTAAGCTTGCAAAGGTGGCACACCTCTCGTAACGAGTCCGTTGTCCCTCCTTACAACTCCACCAAGTGGCACACCTTCAAGGAACGTTGCAAACCCGTCCCCCCATCCACGAAGCTTGTTCAAAACGTCAAACGTCGTGTCGTTCGTCCACGACACAACATCCGCAATGGTGGAAAGCGTGTCCGCAACCTCAAAGGGCGACACCGCATTGATCCTCTTGTCACTGCTGCTATTCTCGTTGCTCTCCTTGTCGTATACACCCATGATGCTGCACAACAAACCGTCTCCCGCTAAACCCCGAATCCCAGTCCCAGTCCCACTCTCAAACCCTTTATAATGCAATCGCTTTCTCAACCGCGATTTTCCAGAACCTTCTCAAAGTGCTCTACAAGAGTCTTCCCACCACTACCACCAGTACCTTCTAGGACAGCAACAACGTGCTGTATGTTCACCTCGATAAACACAGACTGCCGTGACTTGTCCAGAGACGCAGCCACCTGCAGAATGCCCTTCTCGTAAACACCGCTGAGTCGGTCTACTGACACGCATAAAGGGTCAGCCCCTTCTTCACCGGTCTCATTCCCGTAACTCGTAGCTAACTGCAGTAGTCCAGCAACAACCGTGCTGAACATCTGCGTCACTGGCAGAGGGATCATCACGTTCGCTGAACCGCTCACAACGCTCTTGAGGAGTCCCGTTGACGCCAAACCGCTAGCCAACCCTGCGTTTAGGCGGTCCATGCACCGCTGGAATTCAGGCCACAGAAGCATCAACTGGTTCGCCACGTACTTGTCAACAACTTCAGGTAGCAGTCTCGTTTGCGTCTCTCTTTCAAGTTTCTGTAGTCTCCTGATAGCAAACAATATACCAAAATAGTCGCCATTGCATTTCTCCATAACGTATTTGCTGAAATTTACACCCATCTTGAGAACAGGCTTGAAAATCGTTCCTATCATTTCCGTCAATTCTTCACCTTCAACACCGAAAAATTCAGTAACAAAAGATGTTTCTAGTGTTATGTTGTCAACAATTGACTGGTTGAGGAACGCAATTGCTTGTTCCATGAAAAATTTAACGTTCCCCTGAGCTGACTCTGCAATCTGTGCAGGCACAGAATACTTACCTTCCTCGTTGGAAAGTTCAAACCGTTTCGGTAAATTGATCAAGTACTCGTTCATCGTGCTCGTGTTGTAACTCCGTGCATCATTTGCAAGATTACATTCGTACAAATTCAAATGCTCAAGTGATGAAATGTACTTGACAAAATTAAAATAGTAGTACCAACGCATAGTGTAAACGTAAGCTGTTCTCAACTCTACCAGCAATCCACTGTTCCTGCCCTTCAAAAAGGGGACAACACTTCTCACCCTAAGCATCCTACTCTGAACCTTCACCGAAGATGCACGTACATCACGCAATCTACGTATACTGTCAACCATGAAAACTTTAATCCTTTCAACACATTTCAGTTCTAGTTTCTCGATCAACTTCATCATCTCCTCCACATTCTCACTGCTTTTCCCCTCATACGACGCCAGTACTTCCTTCTTTTCTTGTAAAATAGTCATCTGTTCAACCCACGCCGCATCCAACGAATCACTCACAAGCACTTCAATACACTTCGGTGGTATAAGCAGGTCAATAAGCACAGGACTAATTTCAGCATCGATCTTCCCGTTCTCAGCTATCTCCTCGTTCAATTGCACTAGTCTCTCCTGTAACACCTGCATCTCGTTTGACAACTTCTCTAAATCACCTTCAAATTTATCCAGATACTTGAAAATTGGCACAAGAAGGTCAATTGACGACTCTAATGCAACACCCATCTCAAGAAGACTCTTCTCTAGCACTGCCAAGTCCAGTTTAGCCAACTCTTCGTTGCTCGCACGAGTAACACCCTCCTCAGTTTCACCAACTTCAATCTCAAACTTGGAATCTTTGTTAAACCTGTCGTTCAAATACTGTAATCGCCAAACGGACGACTTGCCCCCGTTATTCTTCTCCACACCTGTTGCGGAAGACCGCTTCGATATACTCTGACGGTGTGCTCTCGTAGCCATTGCTCACGAAAAGAAAACGTACAATCATAGTCAAACAAGCGACGACAAGTACAATTTAATTATGCACCCTCCTCACACTCTTTCAGAGCAATGTTCCACTACGTGAAGAGCACGCATTGTGGGTACTGTGACCAGAAGAAGGATCCAGCTGAAGCATGGTCGCTTCGTTCAGTGAGTGAACTCATGTCAAAGAAGGGGTGGTACCCGAACAGCTGCTCAGTTTCCGACAACTGTGGCGAATGCACGTTGCAGGAGTACGAACACCGCATGATGAACGGTTGGCGTCGAAGTGGTGACTACATGTACAAGCCGGACTTACTACGATCGTGCTGCCGTCAGTACCCGATCCGTACAAACTATGCAATGTTTGTAAACGACGGGTTCTACACTAAATCAATGAGGAAAAGTATCCGCAGATTCTACAAAGATATGTCCGGTATGGAGGTATCCGCTACAGATCTTGCAGATTTGTATAACCGATACGATAAGGGGAACGACAAGTTCTTCACTGTTTTACTACCGGACGATTTTGGAATGGACAAGTTTGAACTTTTCCGCAAATACCAAATCTCGATTCATAAAGAGGACGAAGACGATGTTACCCCAGAATCGTTCTACCGGTTCCTATGCACGAACCCGTTTGAGCAGCATGATATCGATTGGAGAGAGGTGAACAAGGAATGGGCTAAACGTAACTACAGCAGCAAACCATTGCAAACATTAGCCGGTCCAGTTCACGAATGCTACATCATTGACGGAGAACTAGCAGCGATTGCCGTCCTTGACATCCTCCCAACATCTATCTCCTCTGTCTATTTCATGTGGGACCCAAAGCACGCTAAACTTGGTCTTGGAACAGTGAGTGCTATCCGTGAGATTATGTTCGCCAAGCTGCTCAACAAGGACCATTACTACCTAGGGTTTTACATCCCTGACTGCCCGAAGATGGTGTACAAGGGGAAGTTTGATGGTCAAATCAGAAATTTCAATGCAGATCGTGTAAACGAGTGGGTTAAAATCAAAGATCTGCCTAACGACGCCTTGATGGACGGTAAATTGCACGTTTTCAATGCAGATAACGTCGATGTGGCTGAAGAACAGTACGGTGTTGCAAAGTACGGTCATGACGAAGCATACATTCACTCGTTCCAGCCTGTCGAAAAGACACAGCTCACACCAATGCCAGATATCGTTCCATAGTAGTAGTTTGTAGTTTGTAGTTTGTAGTTTTGCTACGCTTATTCTCGCGATCTTATTTGCAGTTGAAGATCGATCTCATCACATACACGACCGCTTTTGTTCACGCTTCTTTCCGCAATGTGGGCTCTAGCTGGTGGTAGACTGACTCTGTTGTCAGGGTTGAACTTGAACTTGAGAGTGTCGTCTAGTGTGGCGTCAACTTCTGTGCGTCGGTTTGCAAATGTACCGAAGATTACAAACACATCTGCGCTGATTAAATTCACTCATTCAATAAGACGCCTATCCACTGAGGATAAACGTGTCGATCCCGTCGCTGAAGCAAAGAGTCTCTTTACAGCTGAAGAACTTGAAGCTTCTAGAGTTGCTAGATTGGAAGGTCTCGGTTTCCTCAAACAGTTCCCTGAAAAATGGATTCCGTACATGGAACTCATGCGTATGGAGAAACCAATAGGTACACTCCTCTTACTCTCACCCTGCACTTGGTCAATTACAATGGCTGCATACATGACATCTGCTCCGCTGCTGTCTACACTTTGGATGCTGTCCGTGTTTACAGTCGGCGCATTCGTGATGAGAGGTGCAGGATGCACAGTTAACGATATGTGGGATCGTAACCTCGATAACAAAGTCGCTCGTACAATTGAAAGACCAATCACATCAGGTAGAGTGTCGATGCCACAGGCATGGACTTTTCTTGGTGCCCAACTCGCTGTTGGACTCGGAATTCTCTTGCAACTACCTCTAGACTGTTTCCTTCTTGGTGCATCTTCACTAGTCCTCGTGGGTACATACCCATTCTTCAAAAGAGTTACGTATTACCCACAGGTTGTGCTTTCAGCTTGCTTTACTTGGGGAGCTCTTCTTGGATTCCCAGCAATGGGTGTCTGGAATTGGCCTGTAATGGTTCCACTTTACTTGAGTGGTTTCCTCTGGTGTATGACTTACGATACAGTTTATGCGCATCAAGACAAGAGTTTCGATATAAAGGCAGGTATAAAGTCAACAGCGTTGGCTTGGGGTGATAACACAAAGAAGATCTGTTATGCTATGTCTGCAGCGCAAATGGGTTGCTTCGTTACAAGTGGATTCCTCGCTGGTATGGGACCATTCTTTTACTTAGGTGCAGCAGCTGGTGGATTTAGACTTTTCAATATGATTAGAAAAGTCGATTTGGATAATCCAACTGATTGCTGGAATTTTTTCAAATCTAACATCAACACAGGCCACATCTTCTGGCTCGGTATTCTACTTGACTACTTATTCAAAATCTTCATGTAATTAATCCTACATATTAGCATTAGAAATCGACTTTCTTCTCATCAACATCTTCCTCCTCAACAGGGATACTCCATTGTTCAACATGGAAACTCGTCTTACTGTTCTTGAAACTATATTCTTTCAATCGTTTCTCCATCATTCCAAGACCACTTAAAATTGGTACTTTGTAAATGTCCACATAACCTTGCTTGATCTTCTCCCGCTGCGTCTTGTACACTTTCTCCATTAATGTGTTAAGTTCATGCGGGAATGGAACTAGTCGGATAACACCGTCAAACAAAGTGTCTTGTAACGTAGCCAACACATCAGTTTCTTCATACAACTCACTGCTCAAGCTGGCAATAAGTGTCACACGTCCGCTGTGCATGTTAACCACTCTTTTTAAACCGAAAACAAACTTAACAACCTCGTTGTAACTAACATATTCACCGCATCCGTATACCATAGGGTTGAGAAAATATGGGACAACAATCCTGATCATTTTGGAACCGTCTTTCAACTCCTTCTCAGCAATCTGTCGCACATTCCGCAAAATACTCTCGTACCCACCAGTTATAGGAACATAAGTAATTTCATTTGGACCAGGACTAGGCCTGATCTTCGTCGTTATATCAAACTGGTGGCTATATTCAGGGTACTTTGACTCTTCGTCGTTTGTACCCGTTTCACCCTTCCCAGGAACTCGACCCTGTATATCCTTCCTATACCTCCATGCAATCTTAAGATCATTATTTGAATTGGTGATATTGCTCACACTTAATTTCCCCTCGTTCTCTTGAACAAGCTTCTTCTTCCGTTCCTTGGAATTACCAGCGTACACGTCAGGTAACTCGTTACCAAAACTGGCATCCATTCCAATAACAATACAGTGGTTCACAACTTTCCCCGTTCGCCTGTTCTGCACAATACCTTCACTCACATAATTCTTCACAAGGACACCACTGAAATCGGTACTTCCATCTTCTTCAATAAGCAAAGTTTGGTTGACAGGTAGACCTCCGTGCACTAGAACAGTGTCAATGTCTTTACTACCGGTAGAAACACAGTATACATTGGACAACACAATCGAAGGCTTCACTCCAGGATGCTTAAACGTCGACTCTTCCGGTTTGGTTTGTCTTACAGGTACTGCTGATCTTGCTAGTCGGTTAGGAGCGATCCCTGATCCTGGCAACGCAGCTGGAGTTCTCTGCAACATCGGGTTGCCGGCAACTACGCCCCTACCAGACACAACTTCTCCACGTCTTCTAAATGACATTGGTTGGTATTGGTATGAAGAGTGATGTGGAGATGTGGAGAGGAAAAAAATGTGGTTATGTGTAATAATTTTTATTTTTTATTGGCGTAGACTGGATTGAATTCACATAATGGAGTGGTCCATCCCATCTTTACCTTACCTGTTCCTTTTCTCGTATAAGCAAACAACATGCACGGTGGATCTAAATCAGATGATACTGGGGACGAAGATGTGAGCATGCACATAGACTCGTATGCTGAAAATTATGCGTACGATGAAGAAGAGCATGCTGATGATGATCAAACACTTATCAACGGATCAAATAATAAAGGGTACATGCCTGCGATGGCGAATTTCGTTCAGGAAACTGGTACTTTAGAAGGTACAACATTGAACGAGGGGGAGACTGGTGAAGGTGGCGCTCGTGGAGACATGGATGCTACTCTGTCAGCAGCAGCACGGAGGATGCACGATGATCCAGCAGTGGCACACGTGAAACAACTGAAGTATAATGAGAATAGATTGTTACTTGACCGTACAATCAACTCCACGGCTGCGCTTCTAGGTGATTTGCGGGACAGCAACACGAGCTCACCGTTGTTCTATCCTATCGATCAGGTGGCGTCAAATGGGTACGATTCGAAGTTGAATTCAACGTCTTCCAAACGGGCGTTGTTATTGCAAGAGAGGATGGGATCACCAGAAACTGATAGTGGTGAGGAGAAGGTTAGATTTGATATTTTGAAACTTGATTTAAAACTTGGAATGAAGTCGTCGGATAATTTGATGAGTAGTTTGGACGATACAACGATTTCTGTCTTACTCGACGAGAAGTTTTCACATGTTTTACGCCATTTGAAAAACTTGAAAGAACGTGTTGATGATATCACATCGAAAGTATTGATTACAGGTGATTTGAATTCAGGTAAGTCAACTTTTTGTAACGCTCTTTTACGAAGGGAAATACTGCCTGTGGATCAGCAGCCATGTACGAACGTTTTCTGTGAAATCATCAACCATATGGAGAATAGAGGAGTTGAAGAGGTGCACGCTGTCCCAATCGGGGCAGAGTACAATATTAAAGATGAGAAAACGTTTAACCGGTTCCCGCTCGAGAAATTGGAAGATTTGGTTTACGAGAACGACAAGTATTCGCTGTTGAAAGTGTACATTGACGACAAGCGGCCATCAAGCGTTAGTTTGCTAAAGAACGGAGTGGTGGATATCCGGTTGATTGATGCACCGGGCTTAAACCTGGACTCTTACCAGACAATGCAGCTTTTTTCAAGACAAGAGGAGATTGATTTAGTAGTGTTTGTGGTGAACGCGGAGAACCATTTCACATTATCGGGACGAGAGTTTATTTCTAACGTGAACAACGACAAAAAGTTCACATTTATTGTGGTTAACAAGTTTGATTCTATTAAGAAGAAAGATAAATGTATTGAGAAAATTATGCAGCAGGTTAGTGATTTGTCACCTGAAACGCATAAAGATTCTGAAGATTTTGTTCATTTTGTATCATCCTCTAACATTTTGAAAGATAGGGGAGATGATGATGATGGAGGAGATGATGGGGATGATGACAACGATGATGCGCCAAGGCGCCACCCTGACTTTGACCGCTTAGAAGCTTCTTTGCGGAACTTTATCCTTGATAAGAGGTCAGTCTCTAAGCTACTGCCAGCGAAGAACTATTTGCTGAAGGTGTTCAAGGAGACGAAAGTGTTGCTTGACTTAAACTCTGAGCGGTACAAGACGAGCAAGGAAGATCTAGACCGTGAACTTGACTCTGTAAAACCACGTTACGATGCAATTGTGAAGACATCTGTGCGTGTTAATGAGAAGATCAATGAGATTATGGACGGATCGGCAGATAACGTTTACGAGAAGACACGTGCGATGATTAACGATACTTTGGAAGGGTTTAAGACCATGCAAGTGGGTAGTGGAGTGTCTTTGTTCAGTATTGACCAGTTTATTCAGTCAACTAAACTGAAAGTGGTGCATGATATACTGTCTGCAATTGAAGACAGTGAGGATTATGGTCGATTGAAGACAATGGAAGGTATACAAGCGATCCGTGCGTTAGGCCGGGAGGTTCTTGGTGAAGACGCATTACCTGCTCATAAGTTCAAGCCAGAGTCGATGTACTCCCATCGGAAAGACTATGCTTTAAAGACACAAATCAACATAAGTTTTGAACTTGTCGATCTAATTGATTTTGACTCAATTATTGGTTGGATGCGTGGTGCGGAGCGTTTGTTCAGTTTTGGCGGTATTGGCAGTATTGGCAATATAACGAAACTGCAAGCGAGCGATGTGTTGTCATGGGGGGTGTTTAAGACGGGTGCTTGGAGTGCATTATTCTTGTATGGACCACGTATTGTGTCTCTTTTTACGGGTTTGGATTCAGTGATGAGACTGCCGAAAGTGATACCTTTAGCTGGGATGGTTGTCGCTGTTGGATATCCGCTGTACCGTGTGGTAATGGAGGCACCACGTAGCGTACACAAGAACATTATTCGTAAGATTCAGCACAATCTTACAGCTGACGATTACGTGCACAAGAACAGTGTGCGTATCAGCAAGGAAGTTCGTAAAGTGTTGAACTATCCAGCCAAGGATGTTTCTGTTGGCATCAACACGTTGCTTGAACGTGAAAGTTCACTCAAAGTATCGCTTGTGAACAAGGGGAAAATGTTAAAGGAGAACATACAGAGGCTACATCAACTACGTAGCCGCGTGGAAGTGCAAGAACGACTTGTTGCAGATTTAGAACTTGAAATTGATTGAGTTTGCACAATACTATCGTATATATCTTTTTATCATGTACATAATGCTAAGTTAATTTCGCGAGATGAAAGATGATTCGATCTGAGACCATTACTCTTTACCATGGAGAGAATGATTGCAAGGAACGTTGTTAGAGTGCATTGGGGGAGAGTCGGTTTGAATGTGCTTGCAAAGAGGAACATTAGCAATGTGCATTCCCCGAACGAACTGGATTTACGTGTGGGAAGGATCCGTGAAGTTGCGCTGCATGAGAATGCGGATACATTGTACGTGTCACAGGTGGAAGTGAGTGATAATGGTGAAACAGTACAAGTTTGTTCTGGGCTACGTGGTATTGTTCCTGCTTCAGCATTGGAAGGTCGTCGAGTTGTCCTTGTAAGTAACTTGAAGCCTAGTAAGATGCGTGGTGTGAAATCGGAAGCTATGTTACTCTGCGCAGCCAAGAAGGAGGAAGGTACAGAAAAGTTACTTGTAGAGCCAGTTACTCCTTATAACGAGTGTAATCTTGGCGAAAGATTAACATTCCCTACTGCTGAAACTGTTGATGTTCCGAAACGGTTGAAAAGTGCTGTTTGGGCAGAAATAGCGGCCCGTTTGCGTGTAGACGGGGAGGGACATGTGGTATGGCAAGGAGATGCAGAACACGCTCTTGATAAGTGTACCGTTGCTCAAGAATATGCTGGAGCTGAAGTTAGTTGAAACGATAGTAGAGTTGTCAGAAGAGTAGTTGCCTAATTGGGAAAAGAAAGGACCGATATTTTTTTTTTCCTACAATTTGATCTATGCGTGAAAAATTTTATTTTCTTGATAGTAAAACTGAATATTGTACGTTTCTTTGTAAGTACTTATTTTGAAAAGAATGGCATTACAGATTTCGCCAAGAGACAGCGATGTGTTGTTGAAACAGAAGAATGTTTTGAGTGACGATGTTTTAGGTAAATACCGTCATGCTGGTGAAATTGCACAGACATGTTTAAAATATATTGTTTCACTCATCAATGAATCTTATCATTTAGAACAACATGAACCATACTCTGCAGCAGAGCTTTGTTTGCTTGGTGACTCCTTTATGCAATCTCTTCTTAATAAGAGTTATAAGAAAGTTCAAGAAAAGGGTATTGCACAACCAGTGACGTTAGACGTTAACCAACTTGTAGGTGGTTATTCACCAGAACTAAACGATGAAAAGGGTAACGTTTATTTCAAACCAGGAGATATTGTGAACGTTTCTCTTGGATGCCATATTGATGGTTATACTGCTAATGTTGCACATACTGTTGTTATTTATCCACCAGGAACTAGTGCACCTGGTCCATTACTCGGTGAAAGTGCGGATGCGGTTTGTGCTTCATACCTTGCAACTGAATCTGTTGTGACTCTACTTGCATGTGCATTGACACCAGAGAAAATTCCTGATGCGGTAAGTGAGGAAAAGAATGTTACCGGTACGATGATCAGAGATCTTGTCAACAGCATTGCTAGATCTTTCAACTGTGCGGTTGTTCCAACTTCTAAAGTTCGTAGAGTGAGGAGGTTCCTTGCTGGTCAGGCGGAAGGTGTTGTTGCTGAAAGAGATTTCAAAGGTGTGGTATGGTCTGAAGGTGATCAAGAGACTGCATTGTTAGAAAAATCTGCTGCAAGTGGTGAGAATCAGATTGCAATTGTTGATGCAAGTCGTGGCCGTATTGTAAATGAAAACCCAGATAATGCAATTCCAACCGATGATTTCGTTGTATTACCAGGCGAAGTGTACTTTGTTGATATTAAGATGTCACCACTTAACAAGAACGAGCCAGGATTTATTACATTGGATTCACTCGATGGTACTGTGACATTAAACGATGGAGAGTTTACTCCAAAACCAAGTATTTACATTCGTGATGTTTCCATTACTGAACAACTTAAATTGAGAAACAGTAGAAGATTACTTTCTTTAGTTGATAAGAAACAATCAGTGTACCCATTCAAGTTAGCATACGTATCTGAAGGATTCCCATTACAAGCAGATGTTGTTGATGGACCATCAATTATGGAACAATTACAACGTGTTGAATCTGATGTTAAAGTGTTTAAATTTGGTTTACAAGAATGTGTGAACAAAACTCTCTTTGATAGACGTCCAATTTTAGCAACCAAATTTGTTCCATTAAAGGAAGTACTAAAATTGGCAACAGCGACCGGTGTGAATGGTTACGATGCAACCAATCCAACTCTGCCCGGTTTAGAATTACCACTACCGAAACTTGGAGTGACAGCATTGAAATTACGTACGGCACTGAAAAATGGTGTATACGTCACCAATTCTCGTCACGCAACTACAGTTGCCCTATCTACTGAAAAGGGAGCAATCAGACTCGGTGGTGGTACGTTAATGAAGGTAAGCTGGGTGCATTCAGCATACCAACTTGAACCACGCGTTGGAAATGCAGTATCAGCACTTGCAGCCCTTGCTATGGACCAACGTTTCGGTGTGAAGATCAGCCAGTGCCGTGTACTTGCGGCTGGTGACTCCGAAGCTATGGAGGAGTAGCCAGTGGGTAGTGCTGTAGAATGGTATATAGTATAGTAGTATAGTATAGTATTACAGAAAAGTAAAAATAAGAATAAAAATAGGTCCCAAAACCAGGCGTCGATCGACCCCACCCTCCCGCGTCGATCGGCGCGTCCCTGCTCTGTTTTTGCCCTCGCTGCGAAAATGCTCAGCGTTTTTCGCTGCTTGAAGAGAAAGCGCTGTTGTTGCTCGTCTTGTCCTGCTGGCTGCTCAGCTTCTTAGCTCCTTTTGCCAACACACTCCACATCGCCACGTATGTATCTCCAGGTGTCTTGACCCCGTGGTCAACTCTGCCGCTGCCGTGTTGGCTGCTGCGGTGTTGGCTGCTGTTGTCTGCTCCTGCAATCGTCACTGCTTGATCGCATACCACTCCGTGGCGTGCCGTCGCTGTCAGTTTCGTCAGCGTTAGAGGATTGGCGCAATTGCCCGTTCATTGTCAAAGTCGATTGCACAGTGTTAGAATTGATGCAGATTGTGTCTTACAAGTTGGATTGTGTGACGGTGTGATCTGCTGATGTGTTTGTGATTTGATTTGATTTGATTCGATTTGTGTCTCGATTCGATTCGATTTGATGCGATTCATTTGATTCAATGTCATTGACAATAGATGAACATTTTTTGTATCATTTGTTCAACGTATCATTGCCAAATCAATTATAATCACTACAACTACTACTACATTCACTTGTCACAGCGTCACTCACTCCTTCTTCCAATCGTCTCCGTGGCCGGGCCCAATCGTTTTCGCCCTCCTCGCGCAAACAATAAATATAAACAACAAACAACTATTTGAACAATTTACTAACATTTTACTTTATTTATTATTACAGACCCCTCAAATACATACACATTTTATCCAATTACAATGTCATTATCTCGTGAAGACTCCGTTTATTTAGCCAAGTTGGCCGAACAAGCTGAAAGATATGAAGAAATGGTTGAAAATATGAAAGCCGTTGCTTCTTCTGGTCAAGAACTTTCAATTGAGGAAAGAAATCTTTTATCAGTTGCTTATAAAAATGTAATTGGTGCTAGAAGAGCTTCATGGAGAATTGTTTCCTCAATTGAACAAAAGGAGGAACAAAAGGGTAATGAATCTCAAGTAAAACTTATAAGGGATTACAGAAGTAAAATTGAACAAGAATTAACAAATATTTGTGATGATATTTTAAATGTTTTAAATGAACATTTAATTCCAACTGCTCAATCTGGTGAATCAAAAGTTTTCTATTATAAAATGAAAGGTGATTATCATAGATACCTGGCAGAATTTGCAGTTGCTGAAAAGAGGAAAGAAGCAGCTGATGCTTCATTAGAAGCTTATAAATCAGCTTCTGAAGTTGCAGTTACTGAATTACCACCAACTCATCCAATTAGATTAGGTTTAGCATTAAACTTTTCTGTCTTTTATTATGAAATTTTAAATTCACCTGATAGAGCTTGTCATTTAGCAAAGCAAGCATTTGATGATGCAATTGCTGAATTAGATACTTTATCTGAAGAATCTTATAAAGATTCAACTTTGATTATGCAATTACTTAGAGATAATTTAACTTTATGGACTTCTGATATGTCCGAAGCTGGTCAAGATGAAGGTTCTAATGCAAATGCAAATGCAGCTCAAGGTCAAGCCCCAGTGAAACAAGAAGAAAATTAAAAACTTAGTTGAGATTGTAACCTAAATAAAACAACTACTCTTTGTTGTTTGTTTAACATGACCTCTATTTTTATTATGTATTTTTGTATATTTCTTTATCACTACTATTCAATTTAAACTCGCGATTTTCAACAAGTATGCAATGCAACACATTATATATAACATAACGTAACATCATATCACAACATCATTTTCCCCTTCCTCTTCATAAAACAACAATGGAGAACATTAACTTTGAAATAGATACTGTTCCGAAATACACAATTGTTTTCAAAGGTATTAATTTCCTTGTTGCCTTCCTTTCAGTATGAACTATCCCGAAAACACTGCCCATATTTCAACACACACCTACTAACACAACCAAAACAACTACAGGTTATTTGTGGAGCAACAGAACTTTTCTCTAGATTTGACTACTTCTTTCAAGGTATATTTGTTATAATACTAGGTGTTTTAATTGCGTACCTTGAATTTCGTAGTCCACCGTTGCTTTTCACCTATGCGTCTTCATTCTTCTCGTTCCTCGGTCGTGGTGCAATTTACCTATTACTTGCAGTTTTAAACATGCACGGTTCAGCTGAACGTTGGATAGTTGCAGCTTTGTTATTCGTTATTGGTATTGTTTATGTTGTTCTTGAATTCCTTGATGTGCAACCACCACTTAACATGCAGGGGAATCAAGGTCTAGGTGACGATATTCTAGATGACATTATCTAACTTTGTAAATAATGAGGTAAAGTTGTCTTACTTGTGTATGTTAAATTTACATTGTTTGCGAAACACTGTATCAGCGTTGTGTAATTATTGTAGGTAGTATAAATGGTTAAACTTGATGAGTGCTAAGGATCAGAGGAGGAGCAAGTACATCATCGAATGAATCATCACGTTTAATTGCCTTCACGTTAGTAATTTCTTATAAGGAAAGATGATTGTTCAATCGTATGATGGTAATTCATTTGTATAACTTGAGATGGGATAGAGTTGTGCAAGGGGGAAAAGACTGTTTGATAATGTATTGATGACAGTATAGAAGGTGCTAATGCTATACTCGTTATTCATCGCCTTTCAAGAGTTCCTTCGACGTGAAGTTTAACTATTGTTGGACTTACTAGTTGTAAGAGTTGTTAAATTCAACTAGGAGATGTTTGCTTGACAATTATATGGATATATCAGGTTAATTGATGAGGATTAAAAAATGCAAAGCCCAATGAAAAGGTAATTAATGTTTAGAAAGATATTTTTTGGTTAAAAAAAGTTGAAAAAGTGTTATCACATCAAAAGATAGGTTTCCACTACTTTATGCTTCACGGCTGAAGCTCTAAAAATGCAACAGTATGAATAACATAGCCTTTTCTAAAACTATCAATTGACTGGATGGCCAAGCTGGTTAAGGCGTGCGACTGTTAATCGCAAGATCGTGAGTTCAATCCTCACTCTGGTCGATGTTTATTTTTTAATTAAATTGTTTCCAAGTTTAATAGAAAAAAAAGAAAAAAAAAGGCAATTTTCTATTCTCAGTTTTCAATTTCCAACTATAAACGCGCAACACGCAACATCGGAATTATCGAATTATCTTAGTATTAAAATTAGATTAAATAGAACTAAAGCTTAAACAATATTAATGAGATTTATTTAGGGTATATAATTAAAATGAGATATAACCTTTAATTTAAAATTAATTTTTTTTATTAAAAGAGATATCAAAGAAACCACCACCAATAGTTGATTGAAAGAAAGAGTTTGAATTTTGTCTTTGCATTGCATTTGCTCTAATTTGATTCATAATTTGTTTCTCCTTTTCAGCACCGTAATTAAGCTTTGCCTTTTGAGCATCAGATTCAGTACTGTTTTGAGAATCTTGCTTTTGTGAGAACATTGTGTTTAGTGTGTTAGTTGATTATGCAAAGAATGTAGAGTGTAAATAAGTAATCAAATACAGCTTAAATGTGTGGCAGAACAGTTTATTTATATCTAAAAAGAGGAGGGTTGAGTGAGTAATAATGGTAGCTATGGCCTGGCATGACCTGGGTGACAGAATTTTCAGCATGAACAATCGGGAATGGCGAGAACGTTAAGAGGGGGTTTTCTCAGTCGTGGCAACGGAGAAGAGTTTTTCCGGACAACGGACTAGTTTCGCCCGATTACGTAAGCAAAAGAGGGGGAGAGAAAGGGAAAACGTGGCTTACGTAATTGCATGTTCTTACATAAGCAGCCGTTTTGTGTCACGTGCGCGGCTGTTTCCTAATCGGGTAAGCGCGCTAATGACTCACAGATAGTGGAAAATGAAGGGGTGAAGAGTGGTGGAGAGTGGAGAGTGAAGAGTGGAATAGACAACTGTGAACGTTGCTGTTTGCGTCTTTCTTTTTGTAACTCTCTGCACACACAATGGTTAAGAAAGTACTCCTTCTAGGTTCCGGTTTCGTTGCTAAACCAACTGTCGATATCCTCGCTAAACAACCTGACATCGAAGTCACCGTCGGTTGCAGAACTCTTGATTCGGCAAAGGCGCTCGCTGGCGATGTCGCAAAGGCAATCTCTGTTGATGCTACTAATCAAGAAGAACTCAACTCTACTGTTAAAGACTACGATTTAGTTATTTCTCTTATTCCTTATATTTATCACGCAAATGTTGTCAAAGCTGCAATTTCTTCAGGTCATACTGATGTTGTTACAACTTCTTACATTAATCCAACTTTACGTGAACTTGAACCTGAAATTAAAAAGGCAGGTATTGTGGTTATGAATGAAATCGGTTTAGATCCTGGTATCGATCATCTTTATGCTGTTAAAACAATCGATGAAGTTCATAAAGCTGGTGGTAAAATTAAATCTTTCCTCTCTTATTGTGGTGGTTTACCTGCTCCTGAAAATTCTGATAATCCATTAGGTTATAAATTTTCTTGGTCTTCAAGAGGTGTCCTTTTAGCATTAAGAAATTCCGCTAAATTCTTCCAAAATGGTAAAGAAGTTTCAATTGCTTCAGAAGATTTAATGTCTTCAGCAAAACCTTACTTTATTTACCCAGGTTATGCTCTCGTTTGTTACCCAAATAGAGATTCAACAACTTATAAAGAACTTTATCAAATTCCTGAAGCTGAAACTGTTATTAGAGGTACTTTACGTTTCCAAGGTTTCCCAGAATTCGTTAAAGTTTTAGTCGATTTAGGTTTCCTTAAGGAAGATTCAAATGAAATCTTTACAAAATCAATCCCTTGGAATGAAGCATTCTCTAAATACATTGGTGCAGCTTCAACTTCTGAAAAAGATATTGTTGCACGTATTGATGAATTAACTAAATTTAAAGATGAATCTGATAGAGAACGTATTATTGCAGGTTTAAAATGGTTAGGTGTATTCTCTTCAACTCCAATTACTCCAAGAGGTAATCCATTAGATACTCTTTGTGCAACTTTAGAAGAAAAAATGCAATATGAAGAAGGTGAAAGAGATTTAGTTATTTTACAACATAAATTCGGTATCGAATGGGCTGATGGTACTACTGAAACTAGAACTTCAACTCTTGTCGATTATGGTGTCCCAGGTGGTTATTCATCAATGGCAAAATTAGTTGGTGTTCCTTGTGCAGTTGCTGTTATGGAAGTATTAAAACATCAAGGTGAATTCTCAAAACCTGGTCTTTACGCTCCAATGACACCTGAAATCAACAACAACATCATGAAGACTTTGAAAGACGATTACGGTATCTTTTTAACAGAGAAAACTTTATAAATGTAGTGTTTAACCTAAATTTATCTTTACCATCTTACATCCCACTCACACTCAAACTCATTTCAAAATTCGCTTCTTTTCCCAAACGGATACAACCCCGTTCTTTACACGTAACCTTTAATCACATACAACGACAACACCATGTTTAGGAATATCCGTTCACTGGCAACAGAAATAGGTACAGAAATTGACGGCAAGATTAAAAACACAAACGAGCATCTCGTTGGTAAACCACTATCAGCTGCAACTTCACGTACAAAACGGTTTTTGCGCCGATCAGGAGACGGTTCAACAGGCACACCAACTAGATCGTCATCATCTTCGTCACCAGGATTCTCATTTCGTAACAGGCACAAGGAATGGGAAGAAATAGATGGCTCAACGGAAGAAGACACTGTCGTTCATCGTGCATTGGTACAGCATTTCAAACAGCAGGGCAGATCATTACCAACGTACCTTGTTAGCACGAGCAGAGCTAATACTAACGATACTAAGGAAGCACCACAACGTCGAACCATTGCACGTACACACACTGCACCAGCAACTACAAATACACAAGAACCATCGTCACGACCACCTGCATCTTCTGCACCGTCAATGCCAGTCACGCCTTCTGCACCGATTTCACGGTCGCAAACCTCACGGTTCCACTCACGGTTTGGCAGCAGCAGCAGCAGCACAGACACTCGTCCTTCAATGACCACGACTACCTCTAGCACCCACGGTGGTTCCAGCACACGGTTTGGTCGTCGTGCGTAATGCAAGTGTGACACGACACGGTTCTTGTCGCAGAGCGGGCTTTGCACGATCGCAAAAATCGAGCGAGAGAAAAAAAAAGATGTTTGTTGTGTTTGCGGGTGCTGGCGTGTTGTATCATGACTTGGTTGTTGTTGCAGAAGACAATGACAGACACAGTGGCGGATGACAGAGGCTTGAGAGAGGACAAGGCGGTTGCTGCAGCGGTAGAGGTTGATATGGGATCTCACGCAGATGGCGGTGACGTTGGGGATAACGATGAGGAAACTGAGAAGATGCTTGATGACGACGACGACGAGGAAGTGGAAGTGGATGGAGAGGATGGAGAGGATGGAGACGGGGAAGAGGCTGGCAGTAACCTTTTGGAGAGTTTGACTACTGATATTGCAAAGTACCATAAGAAAGTGGAGAAGAAGGCGAAAGGGACCGGTAAGGTAGATATGAAGGACGACGATGAGGGAGTGGCAGATATGCAGGAAGAGGACGTGGACGAAGACGAGGCAGATGATACGGGGAAGGAGTCGACAAAGGAACTGCGTAAACGTCCAGCACCTGTGGAAGATACCGAAAATGATGCAGAGTATACTGATCCCGATGCTGTCGGAAAACGGAGGAAGACTGGTAGGAAGCAGAAGTCTGATCGTAAAGTTGTAGAATGGTCAAAGGAAGAGGATGATGCTATTGTGTATTACAAGGAGGAGATGAAATACTCATGGAAGAGAATTGAGGAACTGCTTGAAAGCAAACATTCATGGCAAGCAATTCAAATGCGGTATTTACGTAACCACAAGTCTCGTAACGAGGATTGGTCTAAGTTCATGGAAGTCAAACTTATCAATGCTGTGCGGAAAGATTGGGAAAACAGGTGGCGTAGGATTAGTGCTGAACTTGGTAAACATTTCACACCGGAGAGATGTCTTGCTAAGAATATTGACATTTGTAAAAAAATTGAAACTGATTATTACACACAAGTTTTCCAAAACAAAGAGCTCACTAATGCATATCTTAATCCACTGCATGATATAAAGGATCCTGAACAGCATAAGAAGTTACTCCTCGTTTATATGGGTCTTGATTCCATCAGCTATGAAGACGAACCTGATGCAGCTGAAGCTGCAGAAGTCGCCGAAGCTGCGACAGCTGTAACGGAAGCAACAAAGACTGCCACAGAAACTGCAACAGAGACCGCAGCAGAACCATCCAGTGACACAGCAGACGCCAAATAGGATAGCAGCTGCCCATACTTTGTATAACTACTGTAAACGTTTAACAATTGAATCGAAACGAGGACCTGCGCGCAACTTTTTTGATTTGACCTGATTTCTATGTCAATCCCATCGCCGCCTTCTAAGAAGTGACTTTGCGCTTCTTTTGCACACACAGCCATGGGTATAAAGAAACTGTTCAGATCGAAAGACCTTACCGACGAAGATGCAAAGAATATTTTAGAGAAAAACGGGGTTACAACTGCTGACTCCAATCAGTACCAGCGCTCCAAGTTCAAGTTTGGCGAGTTTCGTAAGTATTCTGAACAACAGGCCAAGAATAAGGACAAAACTCTAAGACCTATCGTTCCAGGTAACGGTACAGGATACGGATACGGGTACGGTGATTCATACGGTGAAGAAAATGGAAATCAAAGTGAAAGTAACCAGGGACTCGGATACGACGAACATGCAAACGAGTACCGTGCATCGTCAGCTCCAGCGCTTGCATCTGGATCTGGAGGAGCTCGATCCGGATATGGTGGAGCTCGATCCGGATCCGCTGGATACAGTTACGGCGGCGACAGTTACGGCGGTGACAGTTACGGGTACACAGCATCCTCATCATCATCGAGGGAAATGGGAACGCGGAAAGGTAATACCACCACAGGGAGACGACCTCAGGGAATGAAACAGAGTGCTAGTTATAGTGCATCAAGCAGAGGTTCAGATACCATATCTATGAAAGACGGATCAGCAAAGTACGGATACGAACCATCGATAGCAGCTAACGACTATTATGCGAGTGCACCGGCATCCGCATCTGCTTCATCCGTTCACGATGCGTCACACGAGTACGGATTTGATCCATACAGCGCTTCCTCTGTGAGTAAAGTGCCTACAAATAAGAGTGTTTCCACTTTCAACGCATATCCACCAGCTGCAGGCAGTGCATCCGATGACGTGTATGGGTTCAATGTAGAGGAGTCGTATAAGGAGGACGACAACGATGCTAGCACTCTCCGTGGGAACCAGGACAACTCTTCTGTTTCTGCTCTTGGATCAGGCATGCAAGCCTTACAGCTTGAGGCTGAACATAAGCAAACACAAACACAAACACAAGAACAAGAATCAACATTTGATCCTTACGGTCCAGCTGTTGGCCGCGTACAAGAACAAGAAAGTGTACAAGACGGTATTGATTTGAATGCTTATGAACCTACTCCTGTTTACGACGATGAAGAGTTTGAAGAGCTCGATGAAGATGAAGAAGAGTTGAATAGAATTCAACGACAGACAAAGGACGTGCGTGGCGATACCGTACATTTGACACGTCAAATGGTGGACAATCTTGCAAATGCAAATGTAACAGCTTCAAACACTCTTGGTGTGCTTGGTAATCAACGTGAAAAGATCTATGAAATGGAGAATAATGTTGGTACAATGAATGTACAGACCCGTTTTGTGGATGATCATGTGAAGGAACTTGAACATTACAACCGTAGTTTGTTTCATATTAAGATGAACAACCCTTTCACACGTAGCGCACGACGGAAGGCTAAAGACCGTGCGTTCCTTGCACAGAGACAGGAAGACAGGTCACAAAAGGATAAATTGAACAACAGTTTGTACGAGTC
Organism: Pichia norvegensis; assembly: GCA_030570285.1. Classification (NCBI taxonomy): domain Eukaryota; kingdom Fungi; phylum Ascomycota; class Pichiomycetes; order Pichiales; family Pichiaceae; genus Pichia; species Pichia norvegensis. Next base: position 76,179 of record JAJLVM010000197.1, read on the forward strand.
GCAACAGGCGATCATGGATCAGCTTAACAATGGAGACGGTAACACTGTTAATGGAGGTAAATCGGAGTTGCAAGAGAAGTACGATTATGAGAGAAGAGTACGTGAAGCGAAAAAGTATCTTACTGCAGACCACGATGATGAAGACGAAAGACAAGAAGTTGAAATTGCTGCAAATCTAGAACGTGCACAGAAATTTGCGGCAACCTTGAAGAAGAAGGCAGAATTAATGTCACATGAAATTGGCAAACAAAACAGGGATCTTCAAAATATTAGCCAAAATGTTGACACTATTGACGACAAAGTCGTTATGAGTACTCGTCGTATCAGAGGTATATAAATATTGAAATTGTGTTATCTTTAGCTGTAATTGACAATGAAAAGTTGTAAATAGATTTCCGCGATCAATTTCATTGGTTATCTCCCCACAAAGATATAACCAATCCTTAATCTACCCTTTCCTCCTTTCCACCTTTCCTCCTTTTCTTCTTCTTTTCTTGACCATGACTACTACATCTACCCCTGGTGCTGAATTTTACACCAATTTGGGTCCATCGGGACTCAAAATTTCCCGTATTATCCTTGGCACAATGACTTTCGGTAAACGCAGCTGGGCTGATTGGGTTATTGAGGATAAGGACCAAATCTTTGCAATCCTTAAAAGAGCATACGATGCAGGTATTCGTACTTTTGACACTGCCGATAGTTACTCCAATGGGTATAGTGAAAGATTTATTGGTGAATTTTTGAAAAAGTACAATATCAAGAGAGACCGTGTGGTTATCCTTAGTAAGATATACTTCCCATACGATCCTGATATGGAAGGTTTCTCACAAAAGACACGTGCGTCATTCCCAGTCGTTGAGTACCTCAATAGTCAGGGATTGTCACGGAAACATATCATGGATTCAGCAAAGGGTATTAATGAACGTCTTGGTACTTACCCAGATGTTATACAAATCCATCGTTTTGATCCAAACACTCCAATGGAGGAGACCATGGAAGCATTGCATGATATTGTCAAGCTTGGATACACTAGATACATTGGTGCTTCTACAATGAAAACGTACCAGTTTGTTATGTTACAAAGCATCGCTGAAAGACGTGGCTGGACAAAATTCATCTCCATGCAAAACTATTATAATTTACTTTACAGGGAAGAAGAATCTGAAATGATTGAGTATTGTAAGTTAACTGGAATTGGTGTTATTCCATGGTCACCAAACGCAAGAGGTATATTGACTAGACCTATGGGAGTTCCAGGTGAGACTAACAGAGTTAACGGCGATAAACACAGACTTGAAATGTTAGGTCTTGCAGAACTATCAGAAGCAGACCAAACTATTCTTAAGAGAGTTGAAGAGATTGCACACAAGTACAATAAACCTATGGCTGTTATCTCTACAGCTTACGTTTTATACAAAGGTCATTCCCCGATTGTTGGTTGTAGCAAACCAGAACGGGTTGACGACGCCATTGAAGCATTCAATTTCCACAAACAGCTCACCGCAGAGGACATTTCCTACCTGGAAGAACCGTATGTTCACAAACCATGGAGTTCGTAGTTGTGTAAAGAGAGTATACTTTGTCTATTTTAATCTCCGCCTGCTTAAAGCCTTTATCGCCGTTAAAACCCGCGATTCCGAAATCGGGCCCGGAACCTGAACTTGAAGGCAAGGAGTCATTTGCAATCACTATCTGTACCTGTTTTCTTCTTCTCTTGCAACAACAACAACTACAACCAGCTAAAGCTACAACTATGATCCCCCGTACGCTGAGGGAACTCTTACAGGCGTCCAAGAGGACAGCCAAGGAGTTCAGACAGGCGTTGGAGGATGTTGGCGAGCTTCTCAGGGAGGGACAACAGGCTCAACCTGTTAGAGTCCCCGTGAGACCATCTAGCCAGCATCCACTTGCACGCAAAGCTGGATCCAGACGTCATTTCTCAACTACTACTGCAACTTTAGTTTCAGGATCATCATCCGTCAATAGTTTCAAGTTTAAATTTGCTAATTTCAATTACTCAAAATCTACATCACCTTTAAAGCGTGCTCTGTTTACCAATTTTACATCTTTTAGATCAGCACATAGACCTTTCAATGGCGGAATCGGTAAGGGAATGTTTTCATGTTTTCCTAAACATAATGCCAGATCTTTTTCAACTTTTTCTCCGAACGCAACGCACCAAATAGTGGAGAACTTGTCACAAAACGTGAGAATGTTCTTTCTTAAAGGTGGGAAATTATCTCAAGATATGCTACATTCCAATTCAAAATGTGCACCATACCAATTAGCTAACGAGAGTTCTGCAGAACAAGACTTAAAATTAGCAAGTAAGTTCTCTGATTTGAAGAATGATTCAGGATGTATCATCGAATTTGATTTCTCAGCTCCATTATACGTTCCTGAAGCAGGTATATTTGATGATGAATCTTCACTTAACTTGCAAACCGTTTTCGAATCTAATATGAAACACCAAGCTAAGATTTTGAACGATGTAACCCTGTTTAAGGAGAAAATCGGTTCAACTACTTTTAAATATAACAAGGCTAAGAATCGATTGCGATTTTACTGTCCGAATTGTGATGTTATGAAAATGGAACTCTTGTTAAACGAGAATGGAATTTCAACGGGGGTAGTGTACAAGAACGATGAAATTAATGATCAACACCAAACTTCAACTACACTTGATTTTGATACCCCCGAGTTACTTTCTCCATCTTCTTCTGAGTATTCAGATTATTCAGATCTTGATTCAGATATTATTTCTTCCGCAAATTCACTTGTTGAAGATGATTACTACTTTATTGTGGAATCAGGCGCAGATTCAAATGTTCTTTCAACATCTGAAGAGCATGCCGCTATTTTAGCATAGGTTTGACCTATCTCTTTGAACCACCTTTTCTCTGTTTTTACAATTAAATCTCTTATTTTCTAGTTTTTTATCACGGTATAGTCAATGTTTATATCCCCAAGCTTATTTATGAATCCTGTATTGAATGTGGCTCGTTGAGCGAATTACGGAAATTGAAGCAAGAGCCCCCCAGCAGAAGAAACGAAACACACCTGATTGAACAGGAGTTCACGATTAGCAAGGTTTCCTTCATCTCAAACTGGTTGTGACAATGGCAGACACAGAACAAAAGAACGACTCTGAATCTGTAGAGTTTGACTTTAACGACTATGCGGACAATTCTATTGCTGGTGATGCTGGTGATGTTGGTGATGCTGAGGCCAATGAAGACAATCAAGCGGAGAGAAAGGTCGAAGAGGTCGATGCTGTCGATTCAACGAGTGTTAAAAGGATGGAAAAAGAGTTACATGAAGAGGTCAAAACAGGGGATGCACCTGTTGAATCTACACACGTTGCAATTGGTGATGTAAGTATACCTAATGACACAGAATCGATTGATTCCGAGTCATCTGTTATTCACAGGCCAGAAGAGCCAGCTGAAAGTGTCAATGTTGATATCAAGAATCTCCCAGAGTTACCACCTCGTGAACAGATTGAACCTCCAAAGACGCCTACTAACTGGTTTAGTTTTAACACACCTTCCGATTTTGAAAGTACAGCTGAATTGATATCGTCTCCTGTGAACATGAATCTTGCATATCATCGTTTCACGGAACGTGAACTTGAGAGCAAGTCTGATAAAGATCAAACTGATATAGTGAACAGTCGTAATAGCTTGAAGAAAACGTTTAATGATATCAAAGCCGGTGTAAGTCATAATGAAGTACTTGCTAATAGTATTGATTGGGAATTTTGGTCATTGGTAAGCAATGACTATAATGAAGTGGTAATGAATAGGCAAACTGAATTGAAGAAAAATATAACTGCTGGTATTCCAAATGAAATTCGTGGTATGATATGGCAAATTATCAGTGATTCTAATTCAATAAAATTGAAAGAATTTTTCATTAATACTAAAGATTACAGCAGTGATTTTGCAAATGCGATTAGACGTGACTTGGTTCGGACAAGATTTGTTAAAGATTCACATATTAATGATAAATTAGATGATTTGTTTAATATTATAAAGACTTATAGTCTTTATGATACCGAAGTAGGATATACACAAGGAATGGCATTTATAACTGTACCGTTGTTGATGAATATGGAATCAGATGAAGCATTTTGTGCGTTGGTTAGATTGATGTTTACATATGGACTTCGAGATTTCTTTTTACCTGAAATGCCAGGGTTACATTTACGAATTTATCAATTTGATAGATTACTTGAAGATTTTGTGCCTGATCTTTATCAACATCTTCAAAATGAGAATATCAAAAGTTCAATGTACGCAATTCAATGGTTTTTAACGTTTTTCGCTTATAAATTCCCATTAGCTATGGTTTTACGTATTTTCGATGTTGTTATAGCTGAAGGTTTAGAATCAATTTTGAAATTTGCTCTTAATTTGATGATTAAGAATCATGATCATTTACTAAAATTGAAATTTGAAGAATTGCTTGAATTTTTAAAGGAGAAGATCTTTTATTATTATTTTGAAAATAGTAATGGAGTTGAAAGTGAAGGTGTAACAACAGGAGTTGAGGATAATAAATGGGAATACAAAATTGATGAATTTATTAGAGATTCAATGGAAATTAATATTTTGCCTCTTACTTTGAATAAATATAAATGTGAGTACGATGAAGTTACTAGACTTGAACAAGAAAATGCAAGGAAAGTAATTGAATTACAATCACAAAATGGAGCCATAATTAAGGAGATACGTAAAATTGAAGCAAATTATGCTATATTGAATAAGGAACATATGGAAATTGCTAATGAAATGGTTAATGGTAAAATGACGATTGGATCGTTAGAAGAAGAGAATAAGAATTTACAGGAGAAAATTGAGGAGTTGAGACAAAGACTTGAAAATTTACAATCTTCTGCCGGAGCCAATGCAGCTGTTGATTTCACATCTGATTCAAGTGTTTTCAGTGAAGGTTTGGATAAAGAGATTCAAAAGGCAATGGAAACAAACCTTCAAGTTATGGATGAAAATCAATTACTGGAGGAAGAGTTGGCTAAACTTGAAGCTACTAACCAACAATTGAAAGCTGAACACGGGAAGAATATTGGATCAATGTTTAAGATTAAGAAGGGTAAATTTTGGAAATAGGAATGTATATATCGTAGTATAACATAACATAACATATACCAAGTATAATTCTGAGAAAATGAGTGCGCTTACGTAAGGTTTTGAGATGAATTTTGAAATTCCTCGTCTTCAACGTGAGACTTTTCATTGAAATGCAAGTTGAAGATTAAATAGAGTAGTTCCTTGATAACACCAAACGCCATGGACGCATTCAGAGGAGTGATCAAGGGAGTGAGAAGTTTCTCTACTACCGTTTGTGCTGGTGCACGTCAATACAAGTCAGTTGTTAACAGACAGTTGAAGGTAAAGAAAGATTTGAAAGTTGGAGATCCAAGACCATTTAAATTATGGGTTCCAAAGGAGATCAGTAAATACCCAGAATACCCATACGGTGAAGCACGTATTTTTAAGAGAAGTGATAAGGGGCTATATGGTGGACAAGTGATTGCATTTGGTAATAAAGTGAGTGAGATGGGTAACAGAAGTAGAAGATCATGGTTACCAAATGTTATTACTAAGAGTTTATGGTCTAGTGCATTGAATAGAATGATTAAAATGAAGATGACAGCTAGAGTCTTAAGAACTATTACTAAGGAAGGTGGATTAGATAATTATTTGACTAAGGAGAAGGAAGCAAGAATCAAGGAACTTGGATTGTTTGGATGGAAATTGAAATATGATGTTTTAAGAGCAAGAGAAGAAGCAGCAAGACCACCAGCATACGAAATCATAGACGGTGTCAAAGTTTACTATCAAGGCGAGTACCAGGGTAAACCAATTAAGTTGATTCACGGTAAGAGACGTTTATTAAGGGAACTTTTCCCAGTTGCCAAGGAAAACACTGTTGAAGAGCTTTCATTTTCATCATTCAACACCAAGTTTGCAAATAAGAGCATTCCAGAGATTCTACAAGAATGTGAACGCCTGAAAGTTGATCTCTCCGCAGTAAGCAAAGCATAAACTATGTTAGATAGCACTTACCCTGTATATAACCTAATCAAGCGAAAACGAAACGAATTCACACAAAAACAACCGTACACCGGAAGCAATTACAGCAAAACCCCCGTGCACCAACAAACCGAGCCTCCACAGATTGTAAAAGCAGTCACACCTTCTCCAAAACGGCAATCCATTTCCAACACCCGCACACCGCACGCAGTTTTGACTGGCTGGGGGCGAGACGCGACCCAGAGAGGGAGAATTTTCAGTCTCTATTAGAGATTGACAGAAGATAGTGTGAAGTTGAGTAGGTTATACGTTTTCATTGAACAACGATATACACAATGGCTGCATCCGGTATGTACAGCAGAAACAACAGTTACAGGGGAGATAATGACAGTGTTGTTTTGAAGAGTCCAGATCCGTGTCAAGTAGGGAATTACATGACTGATTAAAAGTATAAGTTTAAGAAATGATTATAGAAGGATTGATAGATATTGAAGTAGAACTATACATTGAATAGAGAAGAAACTGAATATAATATTGTCACGTTCATTTTAATACAGCACGTCTAATAAACTCCACAGTCTAAACTCTATACAACGAAAACATAATACTAACATAATTTTAATCTTACAGGTATCATTCTTGGTTTAAACAAAGGTCACAAGGTCGAATCTAAGGCTGTTCCAGCAAGACAATCCTACAAGAAGGGTGCAAAGTCCCAAAGAACCACATTTGTCAGATCTTTGATCAGAGAAGTTGCAGGTCTAGCACCATACGAAAGAAGAGTTGTTGATTTAATCAGAAACGCTGGTGAAAAGAGAGCAAAGAAGTTCGCTAAGAAGAGATTAGGTACTCAAAAGAGAGCTTTAGCAAAGGTTGAAGAAATGTCTAACATCATTGCTCAATCCAGAAAGCACTAAACATGCTGCTACTCCATTTATTCAATAGATGATTAGCTATAGTAAGTAACCTTTCCATGTTTAATATTTAAATCCTTTTCAGTAATAATTTGTAGGTTTAAAATGGTATAGCCATATAATATAATTAATGGCACGCGAGATTGAGGCTCAATTTCACCAATTAAACCGTTTCGTTTTGGAATGTGTATTTTCCACTTCAACTGATTAACCGTCTCATCAATCAGGAAAGCATCTTTGGGGTTTGTGTCATGATTAGAGTTGTTAGTAAAAGAGTACTGATACCTGATACCAAATTTGCAAGGTTTAACTCAACTGTTAGCACCGGTGGCAAGAAAGTGGATTCCGATGCTACAAGATCAACGTCAACGCCACTGCCAGAGGAAACAGTTACCGATGCTTCAATAACATCCTCAGCAACTCCACCGACATTCTTTCATAACCAGCCAAACTTACCGGAGAAAATGGCACCAATGGGAACGCATCTGACCAAGTCCGATCAAACAACGATGTCCCGGATACTGGCTGCAGTTGGGGCCACTATTGGAGGAAAGGCGTCTCTAACATCAAAAGCACAAGAACAAGCACAAACACAAGCACATTCTACAACTTCAGCATTACTACCACCACCACCACCTCCAGTAGTTCCACCAAGATCTATCTTTTCCACGCCTGAAGACAAAGCACAAGATACTAAAAATTATTTCCAAGGTTACAAAGATTTTTGTAAAGGTATGGCATATCTTGGTATTGGAATGGCTACGATGTTTTTCCTGTTTGACCAATACGAGAGACTTGATGAGAGTGAAAGACAGATGAAGATGATGAAGAAGAAACAGGCAGATTTAGTTGCCCAAATGCAGAATTACAAAAGCAAATTGAAAAAAGTAGCTATTGACAATGCACGTCAGAATGTCATTACACAGGGTAAAATGCAGATGCATATTGCACTGCTTCGTAAACAGTTGGAAGATCTTGGTGTTGAACCTACTGACATTGACGCCGCAGTGGAAGAGTTCGAACATACAATAAAGATCGATGTCGTTGGCAACCGTGTAGAACTTTGGGTCCCTGGAGAGAACGACATCAAAAGACTCAT
>JAJLVM010000198.1:0-83264 GCA_030570285.1 Pichia norvegensis
CTATCTTTTTTCAAATTATCAGATTTTCAATCTTTAATTATTACACTTTCAATTGAAAAATTTATCTTTAATAACAATTCAACAGATCAATTTACTTCAATTTTAAAAGAATTACCAAATTTATACGTTAAATTTTCTTCTGGTGTTGTTCAATTATTAGAATTATTAGAAAATCCTCAATATCCATTAATTAAGAAACAATCTGAAACTTTTTTCAAATTATTTTTAGATTCTGAAACTTTCTCAATCCCTCATAAATTCATTGTTTTATTTCATATCTCAAATACTTTAAAACCAAAATCTCAACAAAGACAAGGTTTAATTTATCAAACTAAATATAGTGAAATCAATTCAATAATAAATCAATTTTTAAATAAAGTTAAAAAAATGAATTTTAAAAGTTTAGCTTACGAATTCTTAAATACTCAATCAGCTCCTGAAAAATTACTCTCTGATTTACTATCACTTCAAGATGACAATAATTTAACTCCTTCAGTTACTGAATTACTTTCTCAAATACTTTATAATTCAAAAGATGAATCCTCAGATTCAGTTTCTTCACCTTTAGTACCTAATTCTTTACCTGAAGCAACTGCAAGAGGTGCTAAAATGAGACAAGTTTTAATAAAATTAAAGGATAAAGTAGATTGGAATCAAATATTCAATGATTTATTATCTTCTGATTCGGCTAATCAAATTAACACATTATCATTATCTCAATTTATTTCATCAATTCAATTTGATAATTTAATTGATAGATTCTTGAAAATTGCTTGCTTTGCAAATTCAATGGGAAATCATATAAATATCATTGTGAATCTTTATAATCTTGACCCAGAAGCTGGTGCTATTGATATCGATACACTAAATTTAACTCCAATAACTCAAACAGTTGGAAATTTTAAACATCTTCTCGTTCATTATAAATATATTGCAATGATGGAAGTTAAAGTTGTTGCTGAAATGAGCCTGATTAATAAAATTGATGAAAATATTTCAAGAATTTTCAATGATGATATTAAATCAGTACCTGAGTATATGACTCTAGCATGCTTATATCTACTTCATGATGATAAAAATGAATCAATACGTGATATAATTCTCAATATAATGCAAAATTTCTTAATCAATTTATTAGATGTGAATTCTCCGTATTTAGGTGAAATTTTCGCTTTAGTTGAAGAATACAATATACCTGAATTTGGTTCATTACTATTGAAATATCTTGAATTGAGAAAAAATCAAGAATCAGTTCATAAAATTGCTAATTTGACTGCTACTTTTAAAGATGATGATGTTATCAATTCAATCCTTCAAAATTGTTCTGATTTTAAGGAAAGTTTTGCCATTGCAATTGTTTTCACACAATATGGTTGGAAAGGATTAAAAGAATTTGTTCAAAGAGAAATCAAAACGAATCATAATTTGGTATTGACAACCATTCTTGATCATTTAGAGAAACAAGCTAAATTGGAATATGAAAGTTCTCAACAGGGTAAAATAGTTCAACAATCATTAAACCTTGAAACTGTTTACTTTTTAATGACAACTTTATCATCCGAAAAATTACCAAAGGAACTTTTTGAAAGATCTAGAAATTTACAAACCCTTTGTTTACAAGCATATCCAAGATTAATCAATTTTGGACAAGGTCATGATTCTGCAATTCTAATGAATAGTGGAACAAATTCATTTTCAATACAAGTTGAAAAGGAAATGAAATCTTATTATCAACAAATGTATAAAAAAGATATTGAAATTAAAGATGTTGTTCACATGTTGTTAAGACTTAAAAATTCAGATAGCCCACATGATCAAGATGTTTTCGCATGCATGATTCACTCCCTTTTAGATGAATATAGATTTTTCCCAGAATACCCAGTTGATGCATTGGCTACTACTTCTGTCTTATTCGGTAATACAATTGTTTTTAAATTATTGGAAGGTCCTGCATTGTCCATTGCATTACGTTACATTTTGGAATCTGCTAGAGAACCAGCTTCTAGTAAAATGTTTAAATTTGCTGTTCAAGCATTATACTCATTTATGAAAAGACTCCCTGAGTTCCCTAAATTTTGTTCAATGCTTTGTGAAATTCCTTCCTTGAAAAGTCAACCTGAACTTTATGAAACTGCACAAAATATTGCATCTGGTAAACTACTACCTACTCCTGAACCAGAACTTAATCAAGAATCTTTGAAAAATAATGTTTTGGATGAAGATCCTGTTTTGATCTCTAAATTTGCATCTATTTCCGTTCCAGAAATCATTTATGGTGGTGTCATCCAAGAAGTACCTCCAGCTGAAATCTCGGATAGAATCTTGTTTATGGTTAATAATGTTAGTGAAACTAATTTGACAGCTAGAACAGATGAAATGAAGAGATTGTTGAAACCAAATCATTATAAATGGTTTGCTAGGTATTTAGTCAATCAAAGAGCAAAACTCGAATTTAATAATCAAAAGATTTATGCAGAATTTGTTAAGAAACTTGAATCTTTTGATTTTTACAATTATGTTGTCCTTGTTACAATTAGACAAGTTGTTACATTGTTAAACAAATCTTATGATGGTAGCTTGAGTTCTGTTGAAAAGACACATTTGAAAAATCTCGGTTCTTGGTTAGGTAAAATCTCGTTATCTGATGATAATCCAATTTTACGTAAGGACATTTCTTTCAAGAATTTAATTGTTGAAGGTTATCATTTGATGAAACTCGAATATATCACTCCTTTTGTTTGTAAGGTTTTAGATGAAACTAAAGACTCAACAGTGTTCAAATATCCTAATCCATGGTTGTTGGGTATTTTACAAGTTTTGAAAGAAATTTACGAGATTGCTGATTTGAAGTTAAATTTGAAATTTGAAATTGAAGTTTTGTGCAATAACCTTGAAATTAAATTGAGTGATCTAGAAGCATCTCATTATGTCGCTAATATGAAACCTGAGCAGTTCGAAGAGTTGATGAAATCACAAAAACTATTAACAAATATGGCAAAGATGTCCTTACATGAAAAGAAAGGTGTTCCAACTTTAACTCCTTCTCCAGAATTACAAAATCTTCTCATGCAACAGAAGCAACTTACTGCACAACAGCTTATGCAACAACAACAACAACGTTTACTTTCACGTGTTAATGGTATGCAAAACTCTCCGGCTATTAGTAACGTTACTCCATTAGCACAACAAGCAGTATTGTTGAATGCACAGCAACAGGCGCAACAACAGGCACAACAACAGCAACAACCAGTCCTTCAACCACAACAATCACAGCCACAACTGCAGCAACAACAACAACAGCAACAGCAACCACAAGCTTCACAAGCTTTTGAAAATCTTCACGGTGAAACTGTGTTTGTTACTCACCCTGCATTGAAGAGAATTTTACAATTGTCTATCACCAAAGCTGTCAAAGACTTGTTACCGCCTTTGGTTCATAGAACCAATACCGTCTGTCTTGTCACGACAAAAGCTTTAATTCAAAAGGATTTTGCATTTGAGGTGGATGAAATGAAAATCAGAAAAGCTTATATTAATGCTGTGAGGTTCTTTGCAGAACGCTTGATTTTGGCTTCATCATCTGAATTAATACGTGAAACAATCCAGTCTAATGTTTATCAATACGTTCAAACATATTCGAGCTCACTTAACTCTCCAATTGAACAAACACTAATTGAACAAATTCCAATGGCTGTAAGTGATAATCTCAAACTTGCGTTATCTATTATTCAAAAGGCTGCCGTTGAGAAAGCTGTTCATGACCTTGATGATGCTATGCTTCCTGCATTAGCATTACGTAGACAATTCAAGGCGACTTCGCCTAATAAGATTTTCTGCGATAGTCAAAATGCTTCTAAATATGCAATGACTTTACCTGAACCATTAGGTCTCAAACCAGGAGGTGTTTCGATGGAACAGATGCTTATTTATGAAGAATTTGGTAAGAATGGTGGTGCTACTGCATTGGACGGTTCTGGCGTTCCAAGTTCTGTCCCTCTAGATACACAGAATATTGATATGAAACAAAGATTACTGCAACAACAACAACTTTTGGCTCAACAGCAGGCACATGTTCAAGCACAACAGCAAGCTGTTCAACAGCAGCAAGCGCAAGCTAGAATTCAGAACCAAAATGTTCCAAGACAACTCAACATCCCGCAACCAGTTCAACCACAATCTCAGCCACTTGGTGCTAAGATTCCCCCACAAGTTCCACAGAATGTTTTGGAACAATCATTTGTTTTCTTTAATATACACTTAGAATCAGCTATCAAGATTGCAGAAGCCATTGAAAACAAGGAGACGTTGTTGAATACACCTGGTCCTGAAACTGATGCAATTAAAACACATATTGCTGAAATTGTGCAAGGATTAACAAGATTAGGTCAACCTGAACTTTTCATCAAGTATGCTCAAATTTGTGCAAATTACTTGTTTGGTCTGAAAGATGCATCGCCTTTGCTTGTAGATACATTAATGTTCCTCCTTACAGCAATTTGTGATGCTTCCTCTATTGCTGCTAGAAGTATTTTAACTTGGTTATTTAATGCTGATGATGAACGTAAGAACAATGTTCACATGTTAAGGAGGTTCATTTCTGAAGGTTTTATGTCGATTGATGATATCTCATTCAGTCTATCGAAAAGACTTCAAATAACCAAAAATGAAAGGCTTGTTGATTTTGCATGTGAACTGATTGATGATTTTGTCTTTGGTGCTTCCCCTATTGCAATGAGAGCTGATTTTAGTGAATTGCTTTTGACATTAAGCGAAGATGAAATTTATCATTCATTTGAATCTGTGACTAAATTATTTGAAAAACTTGAAAGTTCTGAAGAGGATGCTATTACTAGAATGAAAAATGGATTGCTCAATACTAAAGATATTAAAGAATACATGGTTTATCTTTTCTCTGAATGGGTTAGAATTTACAAATTCACACCAAATTCAAAGTTACATTTAACTTTTATTTCTCAATTAGTTGAGTCCGGAATTTTGAGTAAAGCTGATTTATTTACTCAATTCTTTACAGTTGCTACAGAAGTTAGTGTTGTTGCTTTCTTAAAGGAAACTGATAATTTTAAGAAACCTTTAATTGATTCATACACTGCTGTCGATGCTTTGGCCGAATTAGTGGTTACCATTTTAATGGTACAAGATACTAAGGGACAAAATTCTGAATTCCTTTCTCAGTTCTTATCTTGCTTTGTTCTTGCATTTGCAAACGATCATGAAGTCAGTGGTGCAAATTTCAATGAACGTCCATATTTCAGACTTATTTCATCATTGTTATCAGAGTTATCATCACTGAAGGAAACAGAATTTAAACCATATTCTACTAGTGAAGAAGATATTGTGAACTATAACAACTTATTTATTTCAGCATATCAAACTATTGGTGACATCTTGTTATGTTTGCAACCAGCTGCTTTCCCAGGTTTTACTTATGCATGGATTTGTTTGATATCCCATCGTATGTTTATGCCTACCATGATTGAAATTGATGATGGTGAAAATAAGTGTGCTGAAAGATTATGTTCCTTATTTGTTGCTCTATTGAGATTTGAAAGTGGTTTTGTTAACGGTAGAGTCATTCCTGAATCCATCAGTGTTATGTACAAGGGTACAATCAGAATTTTCACTGCATTGTTACATGATTATCCTGAATTTTTAGCACAGTGGTTCCATCCATTAGTTAGTTCTGCATCTTTCACTTTCATTCAATTGAAGAACATTATTCTTTCTGCAGTTCCATTTGGAATGCAGGTACCAGATCCATTCCAACCAGGGTTGAAGGTTGATAGATTACCTGAAATTCAAATTGCTCCAATTATTTCTTCAGATCCAAGTCAGTTGCTGCTGAAGAAGCATATTAAGAAAACTGTTGATAATTACTTGAGAATTCCTTCTAATTCGTTGTTAAGACAAATTTTACTTGTTTTAGAATTGAATGAGCCAGTGGTTAACAGTGGTATTGGATTCAAAACTATAAAATATGATTACAATTTGATCAATGCTATAGTTTTGTACTCGTGCATCTCTTATGTTGATGAAAGATCAAAGAACAGTTTAACTTTCAACGTCAAATCTTCCCAAGTTTCCTTATTAAGCTCACTGATGCAAGAAGGTGATATTGAGTTAAGATTTTTAATATTAGAAGCTATTGCCGATAATTTAAGATATCCTAACTCTCATACTCATTGGTTCAGTTGTATTATTCTACACTTTTTTGGAACGAAAAACTTATGGAATGATAAAAAGGAAGATGTTCAGCAACTTATCACTAGAGTCTTGCTTGAAAGAATTGTATGTAATAAGCCACATCCATGGGGTTTGTTGATTACATTCCTTGAGTTGTTGAAGAATAAAGATTATGAATTTGCAAACTTGCCATTCACAAAAGTTTCCCCAGAGGTTGATAATGTGTTGACTGCTCTCATCTCTCATGCTCAAAGTGCAAGCAGTGCAGGTATGCCTGCAGTTACTGCTTAGCTTATGTATATGTATGTATATAATGTATATTATTATTATTATTATTATTATTATTATTATTATTATTATTATTATTATTTATTATTATTAGTTTTATTTTGATTAATTTAGGTTTATGGGCCTATAAATTTATTAAATAGGAAACAGTTTTGGGAGGCTTAAACAGTGTAACAGATCTGGGGAGTGAGATTTGATTTTCATCTTGGCGTGGCAGAACTTGCGATTTAAACCTTACACCATCGATTCACTTCTCTTTCGATAGTAATACGATCATCATCTATCAACATGCTTGACGGTTTACGGAAGCGGTTTGGATGGAAACGGGCAGATGAAGACCTAGACGATGATGACGACAATTCTTTCCGTGAAAGAGTTGCCAAAAAAATACATTCAAGGAGGCCACCTAACACAGCATTTAGACAACAAAGACTCAAGTCATGGCAACCAGTATTAACTCCAAAGATAATAATTCCCTTACTTTTACTTTTAGCTGTTATTTTCATACCTATTGGTATTGGAATTTACGTGAGTGTTTACAAAGTTGAACTCGTTGAAATCAACTACGGAGACTGTGATAAGTTAGCCACCGCAGATTATCAGGATATCCCTAAGAAAAAATTCAAACATCACTTCAAAGGATCTAAATCATCACAAGGAAAATGGAAATACAACGCAGATAGTAAAACGTGTACAATTCAATTTGATGTTCCTGCTGATATCAAGGGAAATACTTACCTTTATTACAAGCTTACGAATTTCTACCAGAATCATCGTAAATATGTTGAATCTTATGATTGGAAACAATTGAGAGGAGAAGCTGTGCCTTGGGATGATATTTCTAAAAAATGTGAGCCAATGAGATACAGAGATGATAAAATTATATATCCAGCAGGGTTGGTCGCAAATTCAATGTTTAATGATACAATATCAAATTTGACTAATGTAGATGATTCTGCTAATAACTACGATTTCTCTTATAAGGGAATAGCGTGGAAATCAGATGTGAAAACTTATAAACCTAGTCAGTACAATTTGACAGAAATTGTCCCCCCTATAAATTGGTTAGAAAAATATCCAAATGGATATACAGAGGAGGATTTGGTAGAAATTGCAAGCAATGAACATTTCATGAACTGGATGAAAACAGCAGCAATGCCAAGCTTTTTGAAGCTGTATGGTAAGAACAACGAAAAGAATAACGTACTACATAAAGGTACGTATGAAATTGATGTTGTAATGAACTATCCTGTTGCTATCTTCGGTGGTACAAAATCTATTGTTATTTCTACATCTACTGTTTTTGGTGGAAGAAATTTTGCATTGTCAATTTGCTACTTGGTTGCAGGTGGTGTTTCATTGTTGTTTATGATTATATTCTTAGTCAAACAATTAGTAACGAGAAATAAAAGAGAGCATGCATTTTTCGACAACTTGGATGACGGTGCTCTTTTTAATACTGAAAATGCTGCATCCCGAACAGTTCTATAGTTAATATATATTCTCTCCTATTATATAATTTTTATATTGTATCATATCATATTATCGGCGCAGGCTGAAATTATTCAAAAGCTGGTATTTTCGAGATCTGGGCGAGTCTCGTTGGGAAATTTGATGTAGAACAATATCGAGCGCATTCAAGATCAGGGAACATATCATTCATTACACCTAAGATTACTTTCAATCAGACTACTATACAAAACCGTACGCAAAACTACAAATGAGTAGAGCTAAAAGAATTGCAAAAGAGTTAGAAGATGTTAAGAATGATTCACTCTGTGGTGTAACTTTAGAAATGGCTGAAGATGGTGATCTTTCGCATCTTAAGGGAACCTTTTTGGGCCCTCCGGGAACTCCATACGAGGGCGGTTTGTTTGAAGTTGACATTAAGATCCCTGATGATTATCCTTTTAAGCCACCTATCATGAAGTTTGATACAAGAGTTTATCATCCAAACATTTCCTCACAAACTGGTGCTATTTGTTTGGATATTTTAAAGGATGCATGGACTCCTATTTTAACATTGAAAAACTCATTGATTTCTTTACAAAGTCTGTTACAATCACCAGAACCAACTGATCCTCAAGATGCACAAGTTGCGAAAATATATATGAGTGATCCAAAGAAGTTTACAGAAACTGCTGCTAACTGGACGAAAATATATGCCCCAAACGAAAATTATAAACCATCAGGTCAAGTAGATTACACTGATTTTACAAAACAAGCAGAATCACAAAAGATGGTGACCGGTGAAGTTGACGATTGTGAAAAATACGGTATAGAGAGAAATACTGTTCAAATTTTTGAAGATATGGGATTTCCAAGAGATAAGATTATTATGGCTTTAAGAAAGCTTAACCTTAAAAATGTTAGAATTGATGATGATTTAACTCAACAAAAGGTTCTTGACGAAATACTTAATTAAGTTATCTGATATAAAATGTCTGTGATTCAAACTTTTTTTAAAAAATTTTTGTACAAATCAGTTTATAAAACTAATGCATTATAAAGAGAATTAATCAACCTTTTTATTATTTCTTATCACCACCATTGTTGTAAGTCTTCTTCTTTGGCTTAGGAGTTCTGACGTCAATGAAATAATCAACATCTTTATGCAAAATGTTCTTCATTTCTAATGCTCTTGCTTGTTCTTCCTTAGTTGTAAATGCAACGATAGCGTTGATAGGCTTAAAGACGTTAATCTTATAACCTTTATAGTCTTTCTTTCTTAAAGCTTCATCGAGATCTTTTTCCTTTGGTGGAAGTGCAGCATGTTTGAATTGAACAAAAACTTCATATGGGTGTGTTTTTGTATTCTTTTTGTTAGAATTAGAGTTCAAGTTAGAACCAGAATTAGAGTTTTGTGAATGGGACCTAACGGTAGTAAATGGCTCATCATTGGAATTTTTAGAATTATTAAGATTTGTGGATATAGTAGCGTGTGATACAGATGCTGGTGATGCATTGGTAGATGTTGATGTTTTAATTGCACTTGCCCAACTTCCTTGAATGATTGCAGGTTTTTCTGTAACCTTGGGATCGGTCGTAGTATGTTTTGTTGTTGTTCCACTTGGAGGTGTGGCAGGTGCTGATTGAGATTGGGATACTGTGATTGAAGGTTTGATATCAGTTGTAGTAGTGGCAGTGGTATCTGAAGAATCAGATTGAAGAGATTTAACGGTTGCGTTTGAACTGTTTGGTGTGCCTGGTGCTGTAAGAGCAGTTCTTTCAGAATTGTTAGATGCTGGTAGAGGGGTTAAATCTGCTTTCTTCTCTGATGATACCTTATTTATTGTACTCTTTTCAGGGATATCTTTGCTCACTTCAGGTACAGGTTGTTGCTTGACTGATTCAACCTTCTTTTCAACAACCTCTTGTTGAACTTTCGCTTTTTCGGTATGACCATTCGGTTCTTCAGTTTTAGCTTTCTCGGTGTTATTTTTAATATTATCTTGCTTCGTTTCGTCCACAAGTTCGATATCAGTATTATCTATAAGTTGGGCTTTTTCATAATCTGTATCTGGAATAAATGTCAAGATATCACTCTTGATCATGTATGCATCTTTGTCTTCTTCTTTTTCAAGAACAAATGTTTGTGTGAAAGGTCTAGTAGGTATTATGTCATCGTTGGTGCATAAAGAATAGTCTTGCTCCAACAGAATTTCCCCTACAACTGTTGCAACTAATGATGTATCAGAATTCTCTACAGTATTCACCGTAAGAATTATTATTTTAGAATTAGATAAGAAAGAGTTTGTTTTCCAATACTTTTTAATTGAATCGGGTGTATTGTAATCATGAGTTTTAGTACTTTCAGAATGTTTAATTACAGCAGTTGGACTATAGAGTTGATAAAGTTTAGAAGAATCTAAACTTAATTTTGAATAATAATACTTGATGAAATCAAATGTAATGTGATTTGGGTCCTTCTCAAAGTCAGTAAAAGTCATTGTAATATGCGTGATTAGTGATGTTTGTGAGTTGTTTAATCAAGAGTGTTCTCTCGTAATCTTCTGTAGAGATCTGCCCTCTCAAATCAGTACTTCGCCCATGCCACACTCAATTTTCGTTTTAGCGACACGTGACAAAAGTGGCAGATGAGTCTTTACAGATTTTGCTACCATTACATGCTTCAAACAGGAGGTAAAAGCAAAAGTATTGATGAGTTCTTATTGAATTCATATATAGTTAATGTTACAAAAGGCTTATATAATAAAGCAACTGCCTTATCTCAAACCTGGTGGTCCATTCATCATGTTCATGCTTTGCATATTAGGAACGCCTTGTAGATTATTTGGCATATTTGGAATGGTATGCATTTGATTCATGTTATGCATGTTATTCATCATGTTTGGCATGTTCTGTATATTTGCTCCATTTGGAATATTAGGTAAATTAGACATGTTCGATATGTTTGGCATTTGCATATTTGGTATGTTGGAAATATTAGGCATTTGATTGATTTGCCCCAGTTGACTCATTTGTCCCATTTGATTCATATTCATTCCATTAATTCCCGGAGCATTCATTCCTGGTGCATTCATTCCATTCATATTGGGCATCATATTCATACCACTTTGTTCACCAGAGTGATTCATTTGGCCTATGTTGTTCATTGGTTGATTGAACTGTTTCATTTGATTCATGTTCATACTCATTTGATTCATATTGTTAATATTATTCATACCCATTTGGTTCAAATTATTAATTGGATTCATACCGTTGACTTGATTGCCAGAATTTAAGATACTAGCAGGATTCATATTGTTGTTAACGAGACTACTTGCATTCATGCCAGAATAAAATTGTTGTTGTGGTTGTTGTTGCTGTGGAATTCCTTGTTGAACAGGAATGTTTTGTTGTTGCTGCTGCTGCTGCTGCTGCTGTTGTTGTTGTTGGAGAAGATGATGATGTTGTTGTTGAAGAGAGTTCATGTCATTTGGCAATTGAGATTCGTGTTTGAAAGAGTCGGAAACATGAGATTGCAAATTATCTGTTTGAGACATTGCAAATCTTGTAGGATCAATGCTAGAATGTTCATTGGAATGAATATCAGGATGTGATAATGTGTCGCTTACTATTGATGGGGAAATAGGAGCAGATGCCAAATGATTATACGAGGTTATTGACTTATCATCATTGAGACCAAAGACTTGGTTTTTAATTTGTTCAAATTCATGTGGATTTGCTAACCTTTTAAGTTCCCAAAAGCATAAGTAAGTTAATAGAGATTGTCCACCAACTTGAGTTAAATTATTCATATTTAACAATTTCCCAAAACCAAGTTCATCACTTAATGATTCTAAAGTTACACCTTGTTTCATATTTGTCAGTGGATTTAAAGAAGACAGTAACTTTAAATCAAAAAATGTTGAAAAATGCTTTATCATGGACTTATCAAATTCAATTTCGCTTGATAACATTTCCTTATTAATCATTAGAGAAATCAAAAAACCAAAATCGTATCCTGCATGAAAACTTACCCAAGTAGTGTTATCTAACAAGCACAATCCACTATCAATTAATGCTTGTGCAAACTCGAATCTATCGATACCGTGAGTTTTCAGCTTTTCAAAATTAAGACCTGTGTGCATCAATAATTCAATAGATTCACCATTAAACATTTCTTTATCTAAATCAAAAGCAAAATTGAATTGCCAAGTTGATGGAACACCTTCAGGTCTCTTTCCATGTTTATCAGAAAGTGTGATTCCAACTTGTATAAGATTAAGCAGATCTGCATTGGATCTCATAGTTTGATAATGATAATCTTTTGTTGACCTGAATGAACCAATAGGTCTGGCTATAACTCCTGCAATTTCTGTTGACAGGAAAATATAGTTGAATCTTTCTGCAAGTTGACGAATAATAACTAATTCACTTTCAAAGTTTTCCTTCCAAACTTCCCTTACAGTAAACTGTGATTGTGCGTTGTGATCGTTGTGTTGTACAAAATCAGGTATTTGTCCCAAAGAGCTTTGCAACTGAGAAGCTTGCTGTTGCTGCTGCTGCTGTTGAAGTTGCTGAAGTTTTAATTGCTGTATTTGAGCAGCACTCAGATTTTTACCTTGAGAAAGTTGTTGGAGCAAAGGATTAGATCCAAGCGCCAGATTTGAATTGTTAGATAGGGGAATACTATTGTTTTGTCTTCTATCCTGTTGTAGTTGTTGAAGCAAATGTGCTTGAGCTGTTTGTGCTTGAGATTGTGCAGAACCTTGATTTTGTAATTGTGCTTGTATAGACTGAGAATTAGGAGATTGTGCTACACTTTGACCTTTTTGTAAAGTTTGCTGCAAAGCTGATAATGTCAAATTTCTATTCTGGCCTTGTGGTGATGTAATAAAAGACATAGGTAAGTGCTGATTTTGTTGCAATTGTTGTGATTGTGATGTTTGTTGTTGTGGTTGTTGCGGTTGTAATTGTTGCGGTTGTGATTGTGATTGTGAGTGTAATTGTGAGTGTGGTTGCGATTGCGATTGAGGTTGTGGTTGCTGAGAATTAAACCTTTGAATATCCTGATTTCCTGGATTCAAAGTTGGACCTTGTTGAGCATTACCAGTAACGTTTGTAGCCAAAGTTTGAGTTTGATTCAATTGTTGCTGTTGATGTTGTTGCTGTTGCAGAAGAGATAATAATCGTAACTGCTGTTGTGCCTGTTGGGCATGTTGAGCCTGTTGCCCTTGAGGCTGTTGCATGTGTTGCGGCTGCTGCCCTTGCTGTTTCTGTTGTTGCCTAGGCTGCATGATATTAAAAATCAGAGTCTGATATGACGTGTGGCGCTGGATATGTTAGTTATCAGGAGCTGTAGATGGAATCGTCGTTGGTGCCAACGAATTTCCAAAAACGCATTCCCTTTCGCCACTAGTTAGTTGGTCTAACATGTTTGGCGCCCATCGCTGGTGATCGATCTCTGGGGAAAGCGTCGCGGGCGGCGTGGGCTGCTGAGAGGGTTGCCAGAGTGAGTTTTCGCTGGTGGATTTACATAGCAAAACGAGCGGATCTTATAGAATACAGAGTGTGTGATGTTATATATGTATAGATGGATGGAGTAATCAAAAGCGTAAAAGATAAAGGTGTTGGTAAAGAGAAAAAGGCATGGCTAAGCTTTTTGTCTCTTCGTAGAACGGTTCTCCTCTTGTTCGTCACCTTGTGATACTTCAGACTCCACTTCAACTCCACGAATATCTTCAGTTTCATTGTTGTAATCTTCTTGTTCAGCAGCAAGAGCTGCAGCTTCTCTTTCTGCTCTCTTTCTCTTATGATGTGCTTTCTTGTCTTGTCCAGTTCTAACTTCAGTGTCTTCAGGTGGCGGTACAAACCATGGAATCTTACCACGGTTAAAATCTTGAATAACTTGCCTTGCAACACCTGTTTCATCAGGTTCAGCACCTCTTAGTAACTTACCTGTTTTCCTAGCTAAAAGTTCAATGAATTCTTCAGCGTCCTTCCATCCGCTAATCTCATAAGTTCTTTCCAAATGTTTCCTTTGACATTTTGCTAATAATTCGGGTATATATTGTTCAGGGTGAGAGACATGTTCAATTCTAACAACACCCCTAAATAGAATGTCAGATTCGGTATCTTTCGTAGATGGTGGCACAATACCAGGACAGTCAATTAAGAAAATTCTTTTCATTAACGTAATATATTGCCACACTTTTGTCTCACCTGGAATTGGAGCAACTTGACACACCTTCTTGCGTCTCAAGGTATTAATAATACTAGATTTACCTGTGTTAGGGTATCCAATAAAACCAATGGAGATTTGTTTTCTATCCTTGTGTAAAACAGAGAACTGTCTAAGAAGTTGAATTAATGAACCTTTACCAAATGAATTGGTAATAGATGCATGGAATGCTATTGTAGGATAATCTTTTGATAAATGTTTAACCCAAGCAGCCTGTTAAAATGTGTTTGTAAATGTTAGTATGTCAATTTCTAAAATTGAAAGTAGAATGTAATTAGAAAACAAAACAAAACTTAATGTCCAATAAGCCTATAACTACAATTGTATGATCTCTTACTACGAACAAAAACATCAAGAGATAAAATTAATTATCAAGTTCAAGTTCAACTCATAGAGCTCATGAAATATCTAAGGTGACAAATCCAGAACGGACCGTCGTTGATCAAGACATTCCAAAACGGAAATTATGATCGGGCGATATTCTTAATCTTCCAAAGATGTAACAGATGATCTATTGAAATATTGAAAAACACACTAAGGGTTTTCTATAGAACATCCTGACAAAATCTTTGGGACTATTGGACATTGTTTGGTTTTGAATCAAATTGAAATTCAGTATTTGAAAACTGAAAAGTTTTTGAGGAAAAAAAAAATTAGTACATACCGCAACCCAAGTTGGAACTAAATCACACTTGTTTAAAACGTATATTAGATGTTTATGTGGGCATTCCTTCTTGATATATTCTTCAACTGATTTACATCTTGTTCCTAATGGATCTCTTGCATCTAAAACGTGAATAACAACATCTGATGAATCAATAACTTTATACAATTCGTTCCAAATTCTTTTAGATTGACCCTTTGAAAAAATATATTCCTTTGCTTCAGCCGTAAATTCATCGGTATCAATACCACCCATAAGACCCAGCGTTGGGGCAAGAGTTTGCTTTTCTTCAAATTCTTCATTGTCTTTAGAAGTCATTTCTGCAAGTTCTTCTAAAGAAGATGCTGCAACGTTAATCTTCTTTCTTTGTGCCTTAGGACCAAAAGTTTTAGAGTATGACTCTGTTTCAAGAATCTTAGCAGTTGGGGATTCGGTAGTATCCTTTTCATCTAACAATGACATTGGAAGTTTGTTTCTCTTAAGCAAAACAGAATATGTATCGTGTTGCTTATCAGCCATAGCATCTCTAAAGTGAGACAACGCATCTTGTGCAATAACTCTAGTATTACCAAACCATCTTCTATTTGGATCCACTCTAGCTGTTGGGACTTTTGTATCCTGTAAATATGCAGCTTTAATCACTTCACCCTTAGCATTACGAACAGCACCACCTGTCTTATACATATTCAAATGCTTGACTTTCTTAGCATCTCTATAGAAATTTTCACCCTTCACACGAAGATTACCATCTCTAAGATCACCTTGCCTTTGACGACGTGCTTTTTCTGTCTTACCTGTTGCCATTGTGATATTCCAAAGGAAATTAGCACTTTTGCATATAAGTTAACCTCAAAGTTAAGATCAAGAAAAATTTTAGCTGAATTTTTTTTTACTTTAGTAAGAAATTTTGAACCTTCCGAATCGGGAAAACGTGATTTTCTCAAATGAGTTACCCGGTCCGCCAATATCAATTGTTATGATAATAGATTCAACAAGGGTTTTTGATATAACTTAAAAGCGTGTTAATAAGGATACATAGAAGTCTAGAGAGATGAGTAAGCCTATAAAAGGAATACTTGGTGAATCTTCACCTAAAAGAAGAGTAGGACGGCGGTCCTTGCAAACCTCAATGGTAGAAAAATCAACATCAACTGCAATTACCAATCACTTAGATATAGGACATTACGAATTAGAGAAGCCAGGTACAAGTCCTGAATATGATAGCAGAGAAGATGAGTGGGAAGATGAGGAGGTATATAATAGCAGTCGATTGTCTCCTATAGGTGCTGAAGCGAAAGGATTGCATGAATTAGAGAAAGTTTCAAGTTATACCCCACAGAATAGACAGCATACCACTCCAAAAGACACGAAAATAAAAAATGATGAAAGATATTTGGAAACTGATATAACGGAAAAATCAGAGGCGGATGATACGATACTAAAGGTAAAAAAATTTATTGAAGGGAAACGAAAAGATCTGGATAACAAAAGGAAATCTCTGTCGCCGAAAAAGACTGAAAAAGTAGATCAATCGGCGTCTTCAAAACCAAATGATGCAGAGCGTAGGCAAAAAATAGACGTCAGAAAAATAAATAAACAAAAGAGACACCGGAAAGTGTTACAGCGTTTGATTCATAAAATTCACGAGGAACCATACGATTCACAATGGAGTATTGTTGAATGGCAACTTTTCCAACATTACTTGAATGAATGGAAACTCAGTGGAGACGATAATATGTTCAACGATGAAGTATTGAAGGATTTGTTTAACTGTTCTGTCGAAGAGCTTGAAGTACGTATTAAAAGCTTGAAAAAGCTTCTAGATTACAAACGCAAAATCAAGAAAGCATGTACTTAATAGCTGTATTGTTAGTGTATATTATCCGAGAATTATGTAATATAATGAACTATATTGAATTTTCTGTTTTTTTATTTTGTTTTTTTTTAAGTACAAAAAAGCTATAAAACTAAAAAGGTAAACTGAATATTGAAATACTAAATTAATAGTTCTGGGAGTTTAGGCATTCCTTAACTTTTTTTTAGAAATATTGTGAACTTCAAAGCAATGTCTATAGTATGCTTTTAGACAATTTTGCATTGTATCTCCCTGTAGGCGCAATTTAACTGCTCCACTACATTTAGTACAGCATGCAAAAAGTAGATCATCTTTAACTCCAATTGCGGGAACTGGCATTTCAAGACCGGATGTATAGACACCATGGTTTTTACATAAGTGATGTTGATATAATGCACCACCCATTGAGTAAAAGTTGTCATCTGGATTTTCAAGATCATGCAAAGGACAATAAGGACAAAGACCTTCAGCCTCAACAAGTTTATTTTGTTCGTTTCTTACCTTCCTGATTACAGATGGTTGATAAAAGTTTTTTTTATTGTTCATCCATCTTGGGGTTGCCCAAGTGCTACTATGTGTAGCATTAGTTAAATATTCATAGCCATTTTTACCTTGAATATTTTCAAAATCTCTTACAGTATAATTGTTCGGCATCAAAGCAGGTAATGTAAAGTTTTTTACCAAATCAAACTTTAAAGGGCTGATCTCAAGTCTTATCATAGTCTCTTTGGTCCGTTGCATTGCTTTTGCAATAACATTATTTTCTTTAAGTTGTTTGTACAGTTTTTCAACTTTTTTGACCATTGTAGGAGTATTTTGGTATATAACCGCTTTTCTTGGTGTTGTTCTTAAAGAAATCTTACCATTAGATTTACTATTTTTTGGAGTTTTTGCACTTTTTTTATGCTTTCTTATAGTTGGTGAAGGGGAAGCACCTGTAGAAGATGTGTTCACATCGCTAAAGGATGTTCCCTCCGTTGAAGCTCTTGAGTTCTGAATCTCTGCTTCAAAAACTCTTGGGGATATTGACAATGCTGCTGGATTGATAGAAAAGATATCAATAGAATCAGAGCTAGCGTTGTTATCGGAAGGCTCTGTACTTTGTTCCATTGAATTTTCTGGTGATAAAAAAAGATTTTCAAAAAACTCATCGTCATAAGCTTCCTCTGTTGGATTTTGTTGATCCATAAAGAAGTTATTAGCCTCAGATTCAGTGGTATTATAAGTCCATTGCTGTTCTTGGAAGAGTTGGTTATCTTGTGCAAAAAATGAATCAAAAATATCTTCTGAAGTAAATTCTGTTGGAGTGAAAATGATCATGTTAAATTTAAGGCTGTTTTTGGTGAAAGCAAAAATTAATAATTTATTGGCAAACAGATCAGATTTATTAAAATAACAAGGAAATTGTGTGCTCCTTTTATAGAGTTGGATTTAATAGAATCAATGATTTGATTCTGTTTTATGATGCTAAATCAGATCCAGACCTTTAAACAGATGATCATATCATAGCGTACAATAAATCAAGCCGAACAGAATATATAACAAGAAATATGATTCTAGATTGCTATGATTTGCTGTAATCAAGATCAAACTTACATGATCCGCGTGTATCTGATGGGTTTATTAGCAAAGTAGCCGGTTTGGGTAGCAACAGAATATTTATGCGCAGTGTGGTAGAATCTTCGAAACCTCCAAAGAAAAAACTTTTCTTGGTCTAAAAGGTCATTTGTTTCGGTAGTTGAAATTTTGCTACCATCTTTTATTTTGTTCTGTTTTCATTTGCCGTAATTTGCTATTTTCGGTTATTCAAACATTCAGCTTTGAAAAGTGAAAATATGGAGCTTTGTAAATCTTAATAACTTTTTGCATATATAGCTGGTGAAAAGCTTGCAACTTAAGTGACAAACCAATTCAAAATTCAAAGGTCATCAAATAATATGTAGTAAAAAACTGTAGCAACATTGTGCCATGATCTAGCAAAAAATAGCAAAATTGTTTGGTATGACAGCTATAACTATATTTTGAAAGTTCCTTCCGGTGACTATGAGAAGTGACTAACTTGCTTCCAATCTATGTTTTAACATTAAAGTTATAGTATTAAGACAAATACGTAAACACGGTAAACGTACTCGCAACTTTAAATCTGAATTTGAAACCAAGAACTAAGTTTGGCTACTTGAAGAGCTTTCATTGTGCTTGAGTGGGCTGGTAAATTTCATGCTAGATGATATAAGTACATTTTAGTATATGCAAATTTTTTAATCGGTAGAGTATAGAGGAGGCTGTATAAAAAGGTATTGGTAATAGATATATAGGAAATGAGTATTGTTGAGAAAGATGGTAATGTGAACAATAGTATACAAAACGTGAGACGCAATTGCAAGAAAATCCAAAGTACAATGTCAATCAAGTAAGGCAAATGAAAAATAAATCCAACAAATTGAGTTTCATGTAAAGAAGATAATTTAGTTTATGAGATGCTAATAAAAATTGACTATATGCCTTGAACTATTTGTTGATCAGTAAGATAAGGAATATTGACTCTTAATCTATGACTGAAAGGTAATTTTGGGATAACAACAACAAGACAAGCAACTAAATTAACAACAAAAAATGTCAAATCATAATTTGAATAATGAGTTGATATTAAGAATAAAGCAATTGGAACACCTAGTAAGAATTTTTTCACTGGTGTAAACTGAGCTCCATTGTCAATTTGTTCCCACATATTTAGATTATCAAAGGCACCATTATTAAAATCAAATGGGGTACCTTTAACTTGGTGAAACATAATATAAGAACCGATGACATAAGTAACGTTTGTCATAGTCCAAGAAAGTTCATTGCTAAAGAACGGAACTAAATCGTAGCAAGCCTTTAACAGCATGATAATAATTATATGAATCATCCAAGCACCTTTAAAATGGACCCAATTTGCATTCATATTATCCTGAATATCTTGATCTTGTTTTGTTTCGAAAGTTTCTGGTCCAACTTTAGAAATAAGTGAAGATGATCTTCTACGTCTGTGGCCCTTATCTTGTAAATGAGAATTGGTTGGTGACAAGGTACCTTTACCAGGACTTGTTGGAGGAGCAGGAAATGGTTCAGCGTTTAATTTTTGTGCTGTAGAAGGCATCTTGTTAAAAAATTTATCCGTTTAAAAGTTAATCGTATTCAAATCGAATAATTAATTGAGAGTGTAAGCAAATGTAAAGCAGGAGTAGTTAATTAATTAATGTAAATATGCTCCAATTGGATAACTAATTATAGAAAGATCGGTAGCGTGAGAGAAAGAAGTAGAATAAAGAAAGCTGGTCTTTCCTCCTGTATATCTTTGACGGAGCCAGATGGCAAATTAAGAGGCTTTTGGGGGCGTGAAGCAGATTTATCGTATAATAAAACTGTAATGCGCATTTCGTGTCGCGGCTAGGTGAATGACTCGTCCTTGACCATGTTCTATGTCAAGCAGCTGTCTCACTGAGAGGGCTTTTTTCTGCCGCCGTTGGTGGAGGATGGTATGTCCTGTATCCCGTGATGAGTAGTCGGTACTAGCTGGAAATTTGCCGCTATTAGCAATGTAGAATAAATAATTTTACTGTAAGAACGTTTATATATAGTAGGACTATTATGTATCCAAAGGTACTAAGCAATGAGTGTGTATGAATAATTGAGGAAGGGTTCACCAAAGCGGTTTGAATTTAGATTTTAATCGAAAAGAATAATGGTATAGTTGGTGGCGCATGCATGCTGGCGGACTAGCTTTTATTGCTACCTACTTATTTTTCCAAGTTGGTTTGTTTCACCTTAAGTTTAGCTAACTTGTCGTATTCTCCTGATAAAATTCTTTCTACAATAACATCATCATTCTTGTTAAAGGAAGCTAAATCGAATTTGTAACTAGTTGGATCTTCACCATACTTGTTGAAAGTGTCTAAAACAGCAGTATCATTTTCTTCTTCTGCCTTAGCCTTAACTCTGTATAATAATTCTCTCTTTGCCCATTCAGTAATATCCATATCATCTCTGAAAAAGATAGAAACAACTAAGAAACAGAAAGCTGGGACAAATAATATATGTGCAATGTTTTCCCATCCTTCCTTTTCTTCGCCGTCTCTAACAATCTTCCATTTAATTTCACCGGTTGCAGTATCTTCATATGGAATCTTATCAATAATTAAACCTGAAGATGCTCTCAACTTGTATAAATCCTCATCATTTTCAAGATATAAATCTTCGTATTTCTTTGGGAATGTAAATAATTGTTCAAAGAGGGATAATTTTCTCTCCTTAGAGTAAGTATTCAAATATGCAATTGTTTTTAGTTCAGCTTCAGAAGGTGTTCTCTTTGAACCATCTTCGTTTTGAAACAAGTATTCTAATGTTGGAAGCTTGTCGAGTAATTCACGGCACTTAATTTCAGCATCAATATCAAACTTTGCTGGAGCAGTCTGGTGGAATGATCTTGCTGCTGCAAAGTTGAATCTAGCTCCTCTTTGAACTTGTCTGAGAATATTTCTACCTAACATCCTATTTCAATGTCTAGTTGTTCTGGCCTCTGGCGTAATCTCTTGAATAGCTGTTGCTCGCTTTCGTGCCGTAATCACCCAAAGTACATCTCACCCATCCACCGATCAAAATTTCTCTCGTTGAGGGGAACTCAGATTGGCTTAAGAGAAATATTGGTGCACGGAGTTTTCCTCATACCTCATTTACTAACACTAAGAGACACTATAATAGTGGGTTTACAAACATCTTGTTCATGTCATTGCTTCACCTAGAACTTGAACATGGTAGTATAGATGGCCCATGTATTGGTACTGCTTGTTTAGATCTGATTGATGGCTCAAATCCATATATCTTAAAGCTCCATTCTCATTATGTTGACATACTTAACATAGATGGATCTACAACATATCGATTCAAAACTTCAAATGCTATAGTAGCATATGATAAGATAAAACCGCCAGGACTTACAACAGATTGGCTTCTGATTTTAACAGAATTGAATACATTTTATATTGTTTCATTCGCTCATAAACAGCAAAAGTTCAGTCACCAGATTGTTCAATCGTTTGATCTTAAAGAACATCAAGTACCGAAAATATCAGGAATTGATTCTGATAACAGATTGAAAAATATAGTATCACAGAAATGTTTTATTGTTGCTGATTCCAAATCTGGTCGGTTTATAATTGTTCATTCTTTCAAAGGATTTCTTTTAATATTTGAATTAAAGCCTTCCAAATCGACATTGTTTTCAATAGCTGCACAAAATAAAGTTCACCCAGATGTTAAACGAAATCCCAAATTGGCAGTACTTGATAAGTATCAAATTATTGAGCAGCCTGTTTCATTATACATTGGTGACAATATTTTGACGAGCCTCCACATAATGCAGACTGATGATCCATCAAAATGGTGGGTATGTACAATAACGAAGAGTTTTAATCTTGAATATAGTATGGACTTTTATTTATTATTCAAACCTAAAAATATTCAATTAAAGCTAAAATACACAGTACCACTTGATGATTTCCCTGATTTAATTATCCCATTTTTTGGTTTTGTCATGCTTTTTTTCCCAACAAAACATATTATATATCCCTTACCTGAGATTGATTTGATTTCAGAGAATACTAATTCCAGTATAGTTTTTTTGAACAATCATCTGATCAATGAGATAGGTATAGACAGTGGTCATCATAAAAGGTTTCAGACATATGCTTTCAAAAATGATAGAGAGTTAATTCTTATAACTTCAAACTCAGAATTCTACAAACTGCAAATAAATCATGCATTTGAATCAGGCTTAAAACAAAATAAGTTGGCCAAGAGAACTAGAAGTCAAATTGAAGAGCCTGAAAATAGTATTTTACGTATTTTGCAGTGGGACATTAAGAACCTGAATCATCGTTCAGAAAATACCTATGTATTTAATTTGACAATAATTGATGATATTTATTGGACTCTAAATAGGCACTCTCAACTTCTCAAAATTCGCTTGAACGATGAGATCATAGAAGAAAATGTCAAAAACTTGGAAAATACTATGGCTTTGCCTATAACGAATATTAATATTCAAAAAGGAATGAGCTTTACATCAACAGATACTCATGTGTCTTGCGTTTCCTCTGATTTGAATTATCATATTGAAAAAAATTCTACTGTTAAAGGTTGTATTGAAGTTGGAAGTTTTTCTGTTAGATATTTAGAATATAGTCCTGAAAATAACGCTAACTCATCGTTAGTGGAAAGGATTGAGGTTTATCAAAGTGGCGACGAAACACTATCTACATTTGATTTTGATGAGTTTGTAAATATTACTTGCTTGGTTCCGATGAAGGAACTCAAGCCATTTTTAACTGATATGAATGATTTCTTGGATAGCGAAGTTTTTCAATGGGAAAATATGCTTTTACACTCTTTTCTAGCTCTTACAACAAGTAGCAATGAAGCTGACTATGATAGAGAGGAAGATCTGTATATGAGGCGAAGAACTGAATTGTTTCTCTTTGTCATTAATGAAGAAGGCGTACTAGAACTAAAAGCAATAGCAGTTTTAAAATGTAGAATTCAGTCAGCTTTACAACTCGATCAAAGAAATGTTTTACTTTTAGGTGATGGTGTTTCAATAAGGTTGGGTATAACATTATTTAGAGACATTGACGGGGATAAAAAGGTACATGCAAAGCTTTCCAAGCACAGTGAAAAACTACTACAGGTTTCAAGCATAACCATTACGAGAAAACTGAAGGATAATATGTTGTTATTAGTAGATCCTTATACAGGAGTATATATTGGAAAGCTGGAAGATGGATATCAACTAAAATCTAAACAACGGTTGTTGTTTCCTTGGAAGCTTATTACCTGCCTTCAAGCATTTTCTGAGGATATGATTATTTTAGGAGATCTTCTAGGAAATATAGTTATGTTGGATATGGTATATGATGATAAAGATATTCCTAATTCCCGAATATTTTGTTGTTTTAATCCAAATTTAGGTGGTATTGGATGTATTGCTTGCCATTTTCCTACTATGAATGAAAGTGATGGTGTTAAAATTTGCAGTGTTGGTACAGCAAGTGGTGCAATCATAACCTTAAGCCTTTACCAATCTAATTGTAAAGGATTTTTGAAACTTTTAAATAAATCAAAGAAACAAATTTTGAAGGAAAGATTGGATTTAGAACATAACACTGTTAAACTAGTTCAAATCGAAAAAACATTTGATAGTATTCAGCTATTTGAATGGCTGATAAATGCATCGCATTCACTTAAATGCTTTTTCACCAAAATGACACCAATAACAAAATTGAACACAATGGCTTATGAGGATGAGAATAAAGAAAGTCCTTTAATACTCTTTGATGATACTTTATAATCTTTATAGTAGATCAAAAAGCTAATTTGAAAAATAAAGTATTAAAAAAGATATTGGACGAGACCGGAGTCGAACCGATGACCTTTCGCTTGCAAGGCGAACGCGCTACCAACTACGCCACACGCCCAAAATAGAATGGTCCCTAGCAGGATCGAACTGCTGATCTTGGCGTTATTAGCACCACGCCTTAACCAACTGGGCCAAGGGACCATTTACAAATCCAAAAAATGCTTAAAGCTTTATAACCATCAGAATTTTTAGCTCTAAATGTTAATTTTACAATTATTTAGTGTCCCAAAATTATTTAGTGATTATCGAAACATCCTCTGTAGCTTTTTCAAAGCCAAAAAGTCATACTTGCTGAAAAAATTAGCCTTATGATCTTTAAACTCCAGTCAAAATAGGTTTTGAAAGAAAAAAATGTTGATTATCTTCTAATTTTTTTGTAATACAGCTAATTGATTTCAATTGAAAGCTACAAGATAATATAATATGCTCACTCAACTGATTTGAAACGCAAAGAGGTTGTACAAATTAAAAACAAATCAAAATGTTTTAATACGTTACATGCTTAAAAGAATATGCAATTCTTTTTTATAGGTCACCATCACATGCTGAACACCCAGTTTCATATCTACCAACTATTTATGTAGACCAGTCACACCAAAGTGTATTATTTACTATAAAGAAAACTATGTGCTTCCTTTAGAAATATATATAAGTTGAAAATACTACAAGTAAAATATTGAGGTCAACCTTCTTGAGAATCGGCATCCCTCTGTTTACGTTACAGCACTCTTTAATTGTAGCTTATCTGATTCATTTGAAAAAACAAAATCCTTAAAACTAATTATATTACGTTCATAATGAGAGCAAGACACAGAATTTGCGGCTCAAAAATCTATTTTAATATAGCAAATAGAATGATTTTGAGAAAATTCGTACTTCCAATATTATCAAAACCATTATGAGCTCTTCTTTTAAAATAGTTAATTCCTAAATTCACTTAGTTCTTCTCGAACACCTATTTTTGAGCATTCCATGATGCGTGCAGGTGACATCAAAATGATATCTGTGACAAATTGACCATCGGGAAATGAAACGTGCCAACTTAGTTTATTTGAACAAGGCGAATGATACTTACCCTTCGTTCACCGAATTCAAGGACATTTACCGCAATGTTGGTTTACATGCGTGTGTCTTGAAAGAATTCATCAAGGTGCCTGCAGCTAAGACCAAGGTTGGGCGAACATGATTGTGAAACGGTACATTGCCAAGACACCAAAGTTGTCACATACCTCACATATTCCTATTGAGGCAATGATTCATTTATAGTATCAAAACTAGCACTTCTAAGCACACCAGTTTAGAGACAATCAATAGATATGTCAACAATATATCCTTTAGCCACCCACACTAGTCAACCATGTTGCAGCGAGAGAAACGAAACAGCTTTAGAAAAACATGTTTTATCAACGAATTTTAACAACTTACCGTTTTCGCAAATCCAAGTCGATCGACTGCAATGACTTTGCCCGTTCTTAAACAACTCCATACACTTACCAAAAATACAAGATAGACTACATATTTCAAGAAGCCTACTACTATAATGCTTTTGTTTGGCAACTTCAAGACAAAAATGTGATTTGATCAACATTTCACCTGTAATAACAGTAGTCATAGTAAATCACTGTCATACCTTCTAGTAGTTTCAAATATACGGCAGAGTTTAGCGGTTCTAAACAACAATCAACCACAAGCTATATAATCTCTTTAGGGTGGCAACATACTCTTGTTTGCAGTTCTTGTCGCATATCGATTCTCTAGTGTAGTGGTGCTTTCAGAGCCAGAGCCAAGCCGCCATCATGGCAAGAAAATTCACTACTAAAATTTCCCAAACTGAGTGAGCATCATCCATTCACGATCTCAACTACACGCGTACAGTACTGGCAACTTTAGCTGTTGGTGTTGTTCTGTGGCAATCTGATCAATACGGCTTCTTCTCATTCACTTACTACCAATATCGTGCTGATATTTGAAAACTGCTGAACTTTACTATATTAAGGCTTTAGGTATTATAATTTTTTTTAGTTTAGAAACTTTGCCTATTTGACGGAACTGAATCCTAGTAATGAGTGCAAGTATTAAAAAGCAATATGGTGTGACACCACCTATTTCAACGGAAGGACCAACAAAGGAGGATATTGCTCTGAACGATGCAATGATTGAAGAACTTAGAAATCAAAACTCCTTTGAAAGTGCAGCTGAAACTGAGAAAAGAGTTAAAGTTCTAGGGATATTACAGCAATTAACGCAAAAGTTTGTATACACTGTTTCTATCAAGAAAAACATGAGTGAAGGTATGGCAAAAGATGCTGGTGGTAAAATTTTTACCTTTGGTTCATATAGATTAGGTGTTTATGGTCCGGGTTCTGATATTGATACACTAGTTGTTGTACCAAAACACGTTACGAGGGAAGATTTTTTCACAACATTTGTAGAATTATTGAAGGAAAGACCAGAGTTACAAAAAATACAACCAGTTCCAGATGCATTTGTCCCTATTATTAAGACTATTTTTGATGGTGTTGATATTGATTTGATTTGTGGTAGATTAGATATTCCTCAAATACATCAAAGTCTTACACTCGAAGACAACAATCTATTGAGGAATATTGACGATAGAGATTTAAGAGCATTAAATGGTACTAGAGTTACAGATCAACTTCTTCAACTTGTTCCACAAAAGACAGTATTTAGACATGCATTAAGAACTATCAAGCTTTGGGCTCAAAGAAGAGCAATTTACGCTAATATGTTTGGATTTCCAGGTGGTGTTGCATGGGCAATGTTAGTGGCAAGAATCTGCCAGCTTTATCCTAATGCTGTGGGTGCCGTAATTGTGTCCAAATTTTTCCATATCTATTTACAGTGGAAATGGCCACAACCTGTTTTATTGAAACCTATTGAGGATGGCCCATTGCCTGTGAGAATTTGGAACCCTAAATTGTATGGACAAGATAAGGGACATAGAATGCCTGTTATTACACCAGCATATCCTTCAATGTGTGCAACTCATAATATTACAGCTTCGACACAGGCAATTATCATGCAAGAAATGCAAAGAGCATTAGTGATAATGAACGAGATACAAGTTGGTCAGAAACAATGGAAAGATCTTTTTGTTAAGCATGATTATTTTTACCGTTATAAGTACTATTTGACAATTATAGCATCATCTAGAGGCACATACGAGGAACATGTCAAATGGTGTGGTATGGTTGAATCCAAGTTGAGATTACTTGTTTTAAAGATTGAAAACATTACCGGAGTTGTACTTGCACACCCATATGTTAAACCATTCACAGTATCTTATATTTGTGAAAATAAGGAACAACTTTCAACGATTAATTCACTTTATGGTACATTAGAAGGAGAAAAATATGCCAAACAATATCTTAAAGAAGTTAAGATTGATGATGATACGGATACTGCTAAATTAGAAGAAGAAATAGCAAATGAAGGAAAATTAATTATTCATATGATTAAACTTTATATTGGTTTAGAGCTTGATCTTAAGGGTAAGGAGAAGAAAATGAATATTCAAGTTCCATGTACAGAATTTGACCAGATATGTAAAAGTTGGGTGAATTTTAAACCAAATATTCATTCTCTTAGTATCAAACATGTTAAACTTTGGGATTTACCAGACGATGTTTATGACGAGAATGAGAGTCGGCCCACGAAGGTTTCAAAGAAGAGGAAAACTGACAAAAGCAACACCACTAACAAGAAAATGAAAATGGTGGAAAGTGTATCCGAAAGTCCAGCACCGGTGAGCACACCTGGGGAGAAATCTTCCGACGATGCCTCCAGCACACTACAGTCAGCACCATCTGTGCCTATGCTGACACAATAGATACTGTAGCCATATAGAAGTAATATAGGATACTTACTTGTAGACCGGCACGAGACGACCGACGCATCCCATCCACAGTGGAGTTCTCGGGAGAAGAATATTCTGCTGCCGCCTCTTCTGCCCGGAAGAAGGCCCATGACTTTTTTTTTCGGCCGCTGTGGCTGGCGCAGACAGATTTGGGAAGTTCTATGAACTGCGAGGGTCGCTGTTTCTTGAAAGAAGAGATAAACCCTGCTAGGTTCGGCTTAGATCTTTGTTTCTTCTTTCACAAGTGCCAACTTCAAGCTAATACAATGCACTCAATTAAGTCCAAGCTATTAGGTATGTTTTAGTTCTAATTTCAAGTGATAAAATATGAACTTTTAAGAACTTCATACTATGTTAAGACGTTTAACCGAGTTTAGTTCATGCCGTTCTTCAACAATTCTTGTACAATTACTAACATAACAACTTTCATTTTATATAGGAAAAGGTGATAAAGGCGAATCAATTACAAGGAGTAAATCTAATTCTGATGAGAATGTTGAGGATATCGATGAAGTTGATGACCAAGGACAATCAATTTTGATGGGGATTATATCTCAGCTTAGACCGGGATGTGACTTGAGTAGAATTACATTACCTACGTTTATTCTTGAACGTAAGTCGATGTTAGAAAGGATCACTAACCAGTTACAACAACCAGATATACTAATAGCAGCAGCAAATCAGAAGGACCCATTATTGAGGTTTACAGAAGTTGTCAAATGGTACATGTCCTGTTGGCATATTGCTCCGAAAGCTGTTAAGAAACCATTGAATCCAATTCTAGGTGAATATTTTACTTGTTATTGGGATCTACCAGATGGAACACAAGCATTCTATGTTGCTGAACAAACTTCACATCATCCACCAAAGTCTTCATATTTTTACATCATTCCTGAACATGGTATTAGAATTGATGGATTAGTTGCACCAAAATCAAGATTCTTAGGTAATTCTACAGCTGCAATGATGGATGGTGTTACAAAATTGACTTTTATGAATATAATTGATCCAAAGACTAAAGAACCAGAAATATTTACGTTGACTCAACCAAACATGTATGCTAGAGGTATTTTGATAGGTGGTTTAAAATTTGAGTTAGGTGACCATTTGATCATTAGGAACTCTACTACAGATTATTTTGCTGATATAGAATTCAAAACTAAAGGATTTATTTCCGGTACATACAATGCAATTCATGGTATTATAGAAAATGATGAAAATAAGTTTTTCGAAATTTCAGGGAAGTGGAATGAATCAATGACAATTAAAGATGTTAGATCTCGACACACATCAGTTTTCTACGATTGTTCAGCGGCAAAACCGTTGAAACCAAAGGTTAGAGATATTTCCGAACAAGGTGATTTTGAGAGTCGTAAACTTTGGTCAAAAGTCACAACAGCTTTAGCGCATAGGGATCACACTGTTGCAACTGATGAAAAGTTCAAGATTGAGGAATCACAGAGAGAATCAGCAAAGAAAAGAACAGAAGAAGGAGTAGAGTTTTATCCAAAGTTATTCAGACCATTGTCAATAGAAGAAACTGCATTGTTTGGTAATGAAAATTTAGAATTTGTTATTTATAAAGATCATGCACTACAAAAGGATGCAGTCAAACATGATGTAGAGGCAATGAAAAAACATGTATTTGAGATTGCACCATTTCTTCCAGGTCAAAAATTCGATGAAAAGTTTGAAATCCCAGCATTCAAAAAAATCAATACGGATTGATACTTTAATATACACAACATTTATGTCTCTGGCTAGATTAGTGTGTATGATGTTTAGTTACATCACTTTAATGATTGTATTTCCCCTCCAATAACATCTCGTTTTATAATGTACAAATTTTTAAAATTTAAAGTTCCAGCTTTACATAATATCATTGATAAGTAGTCTTCTGATGATTTCCCTTTGGATTTCTATACCTGCATCTCTAAAACCACTTATAACTAGCTTTTCATCACCCAATAGAGTCATCAAATATGCGAACAACTCTGTAGTTCCATGCCTGACAATTATTTCAGCTAATTGTGTGTGTATTTTTTTCATTTTTGATCGATGAACAGGTTTACCTGAAAATCTAACCGCTTCTTCACGGTAATGATCTATTGAATTCTGAGCACCATCAAGCAGCCAGCCACATATTACTTTCCATAAACTTAAATCATACTTCATTATCGCAATTTGTTTGATGAGTTCACAATGTAACTGTTCAATGCTTTCTTCTTTATATCGTGATAAAAGAAATCGTAATGAAGCAGTAGCATAATAATTTCGTGGATGTTCACTCACCGATCTTAAACACACTTCAATAGAGTAGTATAATAAATCATCATCCGATAATTGATTTTTCCATTGATTTAGATTTTTCTTTAGATTAATTCCAGAACGGTAAAAAAATCCATTGTTTTTTATTCGTATTAACAGTTTCTTGAACAATGTCCATAAACACGATGACTTGTTGGTTTTGTCATAATTACTACTGAGATAACCTCCTAACACAAAAAATATCGAAAGAACCTGGCTTTTACTATTGCATTGACATATGATCAACCATAGCTTTTTGATAGCAGTTGTATCGTTTGGCGTTATCATCAAAATGACAATAGCAGGGATCAGCACTTGGTCGCTTGGTGTGGATTTCAAGTATAAAGCAGAATAACACTCAATAAACATTTTTGACATTATCTTGTCAGATAAAACAACCTCCTGGTAACCTGTCAAATCATCATTGACAAATGCAATCTTCGATCCAGTTTCATTCAAAATTTGTTGAATTTCAGGATTCTCATCCATCACTTTCTGTGGTAATACTTGTATTCGTTTTAACACATAATTAGAAGAATCAGTTAGCAGTTGATAAAATTGAGTGCTTAATTCAAGATTCGTATGGGAAGCATCAAATTTGGGGAACTCGTTCAAGCTCATTTATCTTGTAAGTAAACTATATCATTAGTTGATGTTGAATAAAATGATACGCGTGTTCAAACTATTTCTTTCAGATCACTTTACACACACTTTTTCTCCGTATCAATACCGGAACTTAACTTTTTAGGTGCTTCGAAACCATATTCCAAGGATAATGTACCTGCCAAAAAATGTATGCATATAAGTTTTAGGTTCTTTTATTTTGATGAAATACTGACAATTAATTTTTTTTTACAGCTATTGAAGGATACATCTTGATTGTTACCAACCTTCATCCAGAGACATCTGAAGACAATATTTACGATGCCTTTGAAGAATTTGCACCAGTGTCTAAACTTCATTTGAATCATGATAAATATACAGGATATGTAAAAGGTTATGCATTACTTGAATTTAAAGAATTAGATGATACGTTTAGCGTTTTCAATGCACACAAAAAGTCAAAGATCAAAGTACTAGGGCGACCTGTGGAAATTGATTATGCCTTTGTACAGAAACCTGGTTCTGAGAAGGAAAATTTGTCTGAATTAAATGAAGAGTCTAATCCTGAAGATTCTGTACGTAAAGCACGAGCCGCTGCTGCTTCATTGAGAGAGCGTCTTGGAGGTAATACAAGAGATGCAAGTCCAACCAGGTGAAGCTGAATTTGCTACAAAATTGTTTAGATTCTTTTCTGAAACGACTATAACTGGAACTTTATAAATTATGTGTGTATGTGATATATTTTGATTAACTGTACGGGAACATGATTTTGGTATGTTTTGCCTTGTTCAGATGGCATGGTAGTTAACTTAGTCTTCCATTTCCGAAGGCTTCAACAAACCACCAACCTTACTTGCCTTCTCCTTCAACAACCTTTGCTTTTCAGCCAACTCTGCTTCTTTGTCATCTGCAAATAAGTAATCAGTTGGATCACCACCAATTTCTTTAATTTGAACAAGGAAATCTCTCAAGATACCTGCAAATTTAGCTTCATTATCAAAATTACTGAATAACACTTGCAAGAAATTTGAAACCTGTTCTTGTTGGAGTTGGTTGAATGCATTGATTAACATATTACCTAAGTATTCTTTCAAAAACAATGAGTTAGAAGTACCTTGGGGTGCTGACTCTGGTGGATAGATTGGTTCGACAATTTTATCCTTAACGACCAATTCCAACATCTTAGACAACAAACTAGCTTGTAATTTAAAGCCAGCCTTGTGATCAGAGTCTGTTAACACATAGAAAACATCACTTATTATTGGGAAATAATAATGCCTGTAGAAACCAAGCGCAAATTGATTTTGAGGTCCCAATTTTTCAATATTTAAAAGCAGTTCATAACAAAGTGTCAAACCTGTGTTTTCTACATCTCTATTATTGTGCTTGAAAGCCCATAAGATAGCATCAATAAATGATTGAAAAGATTCTGGTGGGAATTGAAGAAGTGCATTAAAACCCTTCAAGTCAATTTCTCTCAATAATTTGTAAAATTCAATTCTGTGTTCAGGATATTCTGTGAAATCTTTATTTATCATTTCAAGAGTACATTGGAAAACATTTGCCAAAATAACAACAATTTCATTTGGAATCATTGGTCCAACTTTATCAACTAAGGTTGATAAACAATTCAATACTTCTGCATCCCTTGCATCAGGAACGTTAGTATTATAATCTTCAAGAATTGATGCAAGTAAGTTTGGAACCAAATCTCTAACTATTTCATGCTCATTATCTGCCTTTGAAATGTAAGTTTCAAGTAAAATCAAAATTTCCTTTTTGATTGTTCTCCATCCTCTAACTTTTGGAGTTTTAGTAGCAATTAATCCATCAGTTGCAACAGCACCAGAAATCAATGAACTCACAGCTTTATATAGAGATAACATATCCACATAAATCAAGCCTAGTTGTGGGTAAAAATGAGGTCCTAAAGGTTTACAAACAGAAACATTTGTTTTAATAATGTTTGCAATAATTTTAACAATTTCTGCATTTGAAAGTAATTGTGGATCTTCACCGGCTTGTTTAACAACAGTAGACCATGCAATATTTGGTAATTGCATTAAGTTACTTAATAAATTATCCCTAACGGATTTAGAGTTTTGTGCAGAAATGATTGTACCACAAGCTTCATAAAAAGTATGCACTTGTTGAGGTTGCAAATCTGAAGTTGTTTGTTGAATATTTTCAATTATTTCTTCAATAAATGGTCTAGTTTCTCCTGCTTGTTGAATAACAAAATGTCTTTTACACTTTTGAGTAATTTTGATAAAAGTATCACATGCCATATCTTGAACACCTTCATGAGTTTCATGCATAAATTCAAACAATTTATTGATAACTGTTTTCAAGAATTTCCAATGTGCCCTTAAGAATCTTGGGTATTGACCAACAATATACATGATATTGGAAGCAACAACTGCTTTATTATCCTTTCCTCTCTTCATTTCAGTTAAGGCAAGTAAATCTTTAATAACTAAAACTAAAAATCTTTTTTCCCTTTCTTCATCCATAGAACCAGAAATAGAACCAATAGCCCAACACAATGTGTTGATATTATGCCAAGACCATTCAGTACCATCAATTTGACTTGCTAATTTAGCAGACATAATTTCTTCAGTATCATTAACATCCAAATGGGTAAGATACACCAAAACTTCTCTGATAGATTTGTACAATTGAATGGTATCACTTTCTTTGACAAATTCTCTAACAATTTCACCTTCATCATTTTCCACAATAAGGACTTCTTCTGGTCTAACCATGTTTTCAATCATAATAACTCTTAATTGAGATAAGATTTCAGAATAGATATCTTTAC
This sequence comes from Pichia norvegensis, assembly GCA_030570285.1. Taxonomy (NCBI): domain Eukaryota; kingdom Fungi; phylum Ascomycota; class Pichiomycetes; order Pichiales; family Pichiaceae; genus Pichia; species Pichia norvegensis. The sequence continues at coordinate 33,757 of JAJLVM010000198.1, forward strand.
GAAGGTTTCTGTTTTTAAATAATTCTGGATTTTGGGCACCACCTCTTGAAGAATATTGTAGTTGCAAAAGAGCAGAATTTTGTTGAGATGGTAAATTTTGGATTTCAATGTACAATCCATTGACTAATTTAATCCAATAATCTAAACAAGTTTTGAAAAGTTCTCTTTCCTCAATTCTAGACAATTGAATTAGATATTTATGAGCAGTAAGCAAAAGTTCTCTAAATTGTTGATTTTCTTCTAAGGGAGTCAAATGATTTGATAAGAATGTAACTAAAAACATAGCTAAATCTTGCATAAACTCTTGATCCGCAGAAGTTGCATACTTATAAGTATTTTTCAAATCTAAATCAAGTGGAATAACCTTAGTAATTGTATCAACTGCCATTGCAAACATGTTAACAAATTTAGCATCATATTGTGGGGCAACTAATTGAGAAACTTCGGTTAAGCATTTGATTGTGATTGATCTAAATGCATCAACGGGTAAGAATTTTGTAGTTAACAAGGGTAATAATTCAGTTTCAAAATTATAACCTGCTGGAATCCAATGGATATATTTAAGTAAACAATTTAGGGTTGCAATAATGAGAGAACTTTTGTTTGCCTTATCTAATACTTCAAAACATAATTGAAATATTTGTTGAAATTCATTACTCATACTTGTTTTCAAATTTTTGGCCTTTGCCTGAGTAAGTTGTTCTGATGAAAAATCAATAATTTCTTCACTTAATAACTTAAGGATAATCATATTATTTTCACAAACGTTAAAACCAGCTTTACTTGATTGAACGATTTCAGGGATAAAATTTGGCCAATTTTGAGGCCAATCTTGTTTAACGATTTGAACAAGAGTTAAATCACATTTGCTAATTAAAGCTCTTTGATTTTGAAATTGGTTATCATCATCACACATTGAGATAATCATGGAAGCAATAAAGTTTCTAATACCAAGTCTTTGATCTTCAGGTAATGCTTTCCATTTAGTTTTAATAAGATTGTTTAAAATAGATAAACCAATATATTTAGTTTCAGGATCTCTTGCAAATTGTAAGATTTTATCAGCTCTAGTCCAAGCATCAGGATGATCTTGGAATTTAGTGAGTACAATTTGTGCTTGCTTTTGATCTTCACCCTTGCCCCGGTAGAAAGTTTCGACAACAGAGTCGAGGGTAGAGATATCTAAATCTTTAGAGAAATCTAGAATCGAATCCATCTAATTTGGTATTATGTGTGTGAAGAGATTGAGCTGTTAGGCAGAGTATTGTTATTGTGGCGAGAACCTGTACTATGTTTCATAAGATGCACTTAGAAAAATATTAGCCAAAGAAAAACAAGAGATTCCACCTGGTTAAAGCAAGAAAAAATCATGAGCTTGAGCGCTGCACTGCGGAAATTGTGCAACAGCTTTCGGGTAAGTTTGGTCCAAAAGAGCCGAGATCGGGTACATGCCGAGATGGAGTGAAGATGATGGACGGTTCGTTATTTATCTATGTACAGTTGGTGAATTATACAGGATGATAGGTTGCGGTCAGTAGAAGAGCTGGTTACTTTGGCGAAGGATACGCTCCTTGCGCTTTTCGGATGTGCTCATATTCTTCTTTGGCTCTGCATCCATGTCAGGACCAAACTTTAATTTGGTGTCAAGACTAGCCACTCTCTTTTTCTCTGCTTCTATTGCTTCATTGAAAACCTCTGCATCGTGTTGTTTAACAATAGCTTCATCTAAGTACCATTTACCTAATCTACCACTCTGATATTGTTTTACCAATTCTAAAGCGCAACCAACGTAATTTGTTCTATATTTACCATCAATTTTACGTTTGTTGATATTACCTGTCTTTTTAGCAACAGCATCAAGAAGAGTGTAGATGTTATTGGTGGGCCTATTAAGGTACTTACTATATGCCTTACCTGATTTATCATTAAGATTCATCATATAGAGTAAATAATCTGATGCAATCACTGGATCAATATTATTGTTAGAAACAGTACCTATAAGGTAAAGACTAAGCATAGTTTTAATATCATTCATTTGAGGTAGTAAAACACCTGGGGTATCATAGAGGAGAATTTCAGGTGTACTTGAAATTCTAATTATTTCTGAGGTATTACGTGTAACACCTGCAATATTACCGGTTTGAGCAACTTTTTTAAAATTATTAACATCCAAACCTTGTTTACGTAAATTATTAACAAGGGTAGATTTACCCACATTTGGCATACCAACAACCATGAGTCGTAAACCTAGTGGTGGAGGTGGGAACATTTGATAGAAAGATTCACGTAGTTTCTTTAATATCTTAGAAATATCTGACTTTTTACGACAATCCACACTTAAGAAAGTTTCATTACGTTTCTCATGCCATTCTGTTAATAAGTTGGTATTCACTGGGGATATATCTTTCTTTGTGTAAAGAATTATTTTCTCTTTATTTTTGAAAATTTTATCTATAAGAACATTTGTAGTTGCAACAGGAGCTCTAGAATCTCTTAGTTCAAGAATAACATTAATTTGAGGTGAAAGTTGTTGCATTTTACTCAGTGCTTTAGTTTGATGTCCTTTTAATTGTGCAAGAACGACTCTGTAATCAGGGAATTCTGTCCGAGGTTTGAAAGGAGGTCTTGGTTTTGCAATAGATGCATTACCCACTGCAGCTTTTGTTGCATTCTTGACCACCGATAATGTTTTAGTAGCCACTTTGCTCATTCCAAGGGTCTTTGATAGGAAAGGAGAATGAGAAGAAGAAATAAAAAAAATCGCATTAAAGAGTTGAACAAATTTATTTTTCAGATCTCTTGCTTGATGGTAAATATTTCCTTGGTCAATAAAATATTCAAGACTGGGAAAATGCCATTATTATTATTTTGTGGATTCCCATCAAGTGGGAAATCTAGATGGGCTAAAGTTTTAAAGGATAAGCTTGAAGAGAAGATTGCAAGCTTAGAAACTGGTTCTCAAGGTCATAATTCCAAAGTTATCCTTCACTCAGATGAATCTCTTGGAATTACACATGAAATGTATCGTGAATCTACGACGGAGAAATCAGCACGTGCAATGCAGATGTCAGCAGTGAAACGTGATATATCTAGGAACAATATTGTTATTTTAGATACAATGTCATACAATAAAGGTTTCAGATACCAACTTTTCTGTGAATCTAAATCTGCAAACACTACTCAAGTTCTTTTACAAGTAGTTTGTCCAACTAACGAATGTTTTAAGATGAATAATGAAAGATTAGGAGTAGACAAATGGGCTGATGATTTGCTTGCACAAATGATTGCTAGATATGAAGAACCAGATGGTAGTAAACGATGGGATTCACCACTTATCAGTGTTGCATATGATGAACACAGCCCAGAAGAGGAAGAAGCTTTAACAAACAAGATCTGGGAAACTTTAGTTTTGCAGAAAGTTGCCAAACCTAATCAAGCTACAATACTTAAGCCAGCAACGTCTGGAAACTATCTTCATGAACTTGATCGTCTAACGCAGAAAGTGGTAGCATCCGTTATTGCACACATGCAACTCGGTATTGGTGGTGACGCACCTATTGAAGGTGAACCGGGAGTTGTTGTTCGTCTCCCACAAGAGAATGTTTCTCCTGCTCAATTACAGAGAGCCAGACGTGCATTTGTAGGACTCAACCGTGCCAGACCACTTGACACAGGCCGTATTGTACCGCTTTTCGCCCAGTACTTGCAGAACGCACTAGCAAGCGAATAGGGTTCATCACCACCCATACAGACAGCAGGCAGCAGGCAGCACGGACATCACGGACAGCACGACCAGCAGCATCGACAACAGCCCGTGTAAGCAAACACTGTGTATTGTGTATTGTGTACTTAGTAATCAGGATGATCCCACCTTCAAAAGAAACCAGGGACGACAACCGAACCGCGCCCCCTCCAATTCCACTCTTTCCCCTCCAAATCCCCTCCATTCCCCTCCATTCCCCCCCGAATTCCCCTCCGCGCTCAGGCTTTTCTGGGGAGAGGACCCAGGACCGGGATTTGGTCAGAGTTTTCGCACAACGCAGGCTTACTTTATCGAAGATGCAGGTTTGTACACATTTCCGTTTATCTTTTACTAAGGCTTACGCATACCCCAAACTCACACACAAATACATCCTTTTGCTGTTGCAGTTATTATCTAACAAGGTTTTAACAAAACACTTTTAATTCATCTTTTGCATCAACTGCCTTTGCAATCGTTTGTGTTCCCTAATCATCCGTATATTTGAATTTTTTTTTCGAACTCATTGCAAAACTGCTCAGCTTGAACTAACGCCTTCAAAGGTTGATACTGCAATTAAAAGATCTTACTAAAAAAACAGCTATTATTACAATAAATATTAAATTGAATTTTGCAGTTGTATAGGATCACCTCTTCTGCAGAATCTTTTTCAATAGTGTCAATAAAGTCAAATGAGTCAAAGCTCCCCGATAAATATTACTAAAACATTACCCGATTCCGATATCAATTACGTTAAAAACAACTACAAGAGAAGTAAAACAACTACACCAACAGCTATCGCCACAGTAAAACTAAATCAAGTTAAATCAATGAATACAGATCAGCAACAACAACAACAACAACAACAAACACAACAAACACAACAAACACAACAGCCACAACAGCCACAACAACAGTCTGTCTACACTGAAGAAGAACAAATACTTATCTCTAATTTACAGGAAACTTATAAGTCTATCCTTCGATTAGAAGTGGAAACACAGAAGGGATGTGCTCAAGTTAATCAGAAATTACTAGAAAATAATACAGGAATTGAATTCAATAATGAACTATGGACAGTATATAAGAAAGTTACACAATTACTTGATCATTATTATGATTTCTTACTTTATGCATTATCACCTGCTTCACATAAGAGAGGGAAACCATTGGTTATAAATTACAGAATATTGAAAAGAATGTACGTTTATGGTGTTGCTGCATTCTTAGAAGTTTTGAAAAATGTCATTGCTGTATTCATGGATCATGAAGTTTGTGCTTGCTTTATCTCTTATTCCTTCAATATAATAAGCTGTCTAATCGATCCTGAATTAGGTATAGAAAGCTGGTGGGCTGAAAAATTAGGTGAATTGAGTAGAATAGCAATCTCTTTATACCCTGCAAAATTTATGGATTGGAAAATGGCATCTATTTATTGGTATCAAGAAGCAATTAAAACTCAATTTGGTCATGGTAAAATTTATTATCATATGTGTTCTGTTGAAAATGATAATTTAGAAGCTCTGATGTTAATTGGTAAAGGTGTCAATTGTAGAGATCCTTTTGTTCCAACTCAACAATACCTACGCATGATTGTTGATAATGTTTCTTCTCAAAGAAATATATTAACTCCAATCGAAATGTCAACAATAGATTTTGTGAAAATTCATAAAATTTTACTCTTACCAACTTATAACATGAATAATGAAATGATTAATTTTGTTTCAAATTATGCATCTAATTTTGGTATAGATAATTCAACTTTGAATTATTTCCGTGTACGTTCCAATAATAGTTCAATTCATGATATTAACAATAAAATCCAATTTTGGTATCAAAAATCAGCTAATTTTGCTCTTTCAAATATTTACCATATGATAGGATTTGGATCTTGTTCAAATCCATTTGCAAAATTGTTTGATTTACCAATAGCAATAAAGGAAAGGAAAGAACGTAAGGAGAAACGTGAAAAGAGAAGACGTTCAAGATCAGATTCTTCATTTATTGAACACCAAACTGAAATTGATCCTCCTTTAAGCCCTAATGATCCTGATTACTTAGCTAATTCAACAGCTTTGGATCTTGATGAAGATTACTGGTTTATTCTTCTTGATCATTTAAATAAAGGTGTTATTGAATTATCAATGAAAGTTATCCAATTATACCTCTCTGGCCCTGTTCAATCTTCTACCCCTCAAGCAATCATTTGGCTTTATTTTATAATAAGTGTGTTTGAATCAACAGAGATTTACCCTGCTGCAAAGCCTATGTTTAATTTATTAATTAAAACAATCATACCATGGGAAACACTGACTTGTTATTTCAATGATATACTTTCAGTGGTAAGAGCTGTACCAGAAACCAGGGCAAAATATGTTGAACTACTCCGTTATTTTACAAATTCTAAAGACCAGAAACTTTTGCTGAAATCTTATTCACAGAATGAAACTCTATGGGAAGTATGGAAATGTTGGGGTTCTTTATGGTTTGACAGAATTTCTTTAAAGGGAGATTATACAAATGTTTTTGAATCTGGTATTAAAAATGATATATTTGATGTACCACTGACAGGTGAAATATTCAAGTCACATGAAGATGGTGAAAGATATTTGAGGATACTTCTTTTAGCCAACTATATTGCTGAATATATTCCAGAACTTGGTCTTAAAAGGTGTAATAATATTTTCAGATATGATACTAATTCAGGAATAAAGCTTTCTTCAAAGAATCAGCAAATATTTAACAATTTTAAAACAGACATTAGAATTCAAAACCTCATCAAGTTTGCAGATATTACGAAAACTATGGAAGTAACATCTGAAAGTGTGAACCCTGTTGATAACTTTGATCTTGATACATGGCTTGATGAATCTAAATGTCCAACTCTACCAACTTGGGAAATTAATTCTTATGGATTTATGTCAGATTATATTAACAACCAATACCCTGCTGTTCTGACATCTACTGCATTTACCAGTAATCCTAACAAATCTTCAGTATCACAAATTAATGAAGATGATCGTGATAACGAGTATGAAGAAGAATCTGAAGATTACGAAGAAGAAGAAGAAGAAGAGGAAGAGGAAGAAGAGGGGAAAGTCCAAGAGTATCATGGAAACAAGCAAAATGGAGAAGAAGACGAGGAAGAGGAAGAAGAGGATGAAGAAGTAGACGAAGAAGGTAATACAATGCATGATCAGTATGATTTTGCATCTGAAAGTGAATCAATCAATATAAATGCTCCTACATCTGCACATTTTGGAACTATGTCAGAAATTGATAAGAATGAATGTGATTCAAAGCCAAAGATTGTTAGAGGGGACATAGGAGAATTTATGGATACTTCAATTACGTTTATTTCAATGGACACAAATGTTTGGTTGAAACACTGTGGACGGATTTTCAAATGTGTGAGATCAAGAATTTTCAAATTGTCGATTCCATTAACAGTTTTTCAAGAATTAAGATCATTACGTAAATCAAGTGACAGTCTTGTTGCTGAGAGTGCTACTCGTGCAGTGATAATAGCAAGACAATTATATTCTGAAAATGTTGTTCTTGCGATAAGATCTGATGGTACAACTGCATCACACATTAACGAAACTCGTGAATTTGAACATAATGAGAATTGGCGTATAAATTCTGATGACTTAATTTTAAGAAGTATCAAATTGAATGATTCATTTGGGAAGAACTTAAATTTAGGTTATGGTTATTCAGTTGGTGAATTACCACAGGCTCCAATTTTTGAAGAACCTGGTAAAATTGCAGGATTTTACAATGGTGCATATAGAGGAGGTTATTCAACATCATCATTCCCAACGACATTAAATCCAACACCAGGAATTGAAAATACAAAGACTGTTTATGGATCATCATTTGTTGATACAACTGATACTCGTGGTGATTTATTAAGACCTATATTTATAGCATCCAAGAAGACAACACTTACTAAGGCAGATGCAAGTAAATTTAAATACAATATTTTAATTACTGATGATCACGATATGGCTAGTCGTGCTAGATTCTTTGGATTGAAAAATTTCCGCAGTTCTGAATGGTTCAATATGGTTGATAAACTATCAATGGGTCGTTGTTACGACTAACAAACAACTTAATAATTAAATAATAACTTACTGTGAATACTTTACAGCGTAAACTGTATACTATAATTTTAATACAATATTAGGCGAGCGGTTTGAGTCCGAACTGGTCCGAACGCGCTCCTCGCTGCTGCTCCCACATAGATTCGGTCTCGACTCGATTACGATTACCGGAAACGGTAACTGGAATATTTTTTACCCCAAAATCAGCTATCCACAGATTTCGAGAAGCATTTTTTTTCGATAGATAAAGCAATATTGTGATAATCTTTCTGATAGCAACGTCCCGTATTTTCTCCTTGAGTGTGATATGTTGATAGTTTGTAAAGCACCAGTCTGTTTGCTATAAATGGCAAGGTTTCTGCCCTATCTTGTTTTACCTGGCAAAAAAATATTCCAACGTAGCACAATTCTTATTATACAGTAACAGTAACAATGACTATTACTATTGAAACACTATATCCGACCCCTCTTCGGCAAAACGGTTATATTGAATCATACAAAGAACATGCACCTGAATTTAAGATCCCTCAAAAGACAATTGACAATGAGATTGCTGCACTTGTAAAGCGGATTGAAGCAACACCAGGTTTTGACCCTAACATGAAATTCGATGCAAAGAAACATTTGGTTTTCGAGGAGAAGAGCTACAAGGAGACCAAGACTTTTACACTTGATGACCTTAAGATTCACAAGACGCATATTCCACGTATCAATAATTTCGGTGCTGCCTTCCCATTCAAGCTTTTATCACAAGAAGCTGTTAATCTACTACTTTGGGAGGCATTGCAGCCAAAAGTTTTAGAGCAACATGCAAGACTTCCAAACCCAAGTCTTTCCAAAAACTCAACAAGACTTGACTTTCACGTTGGATCACATGTGAATTTGGCGCCATTTACCAATTCCATATGCTACTCTAAAGAACTTGCAGAAATTTGTTCTAATTTTGTTGGCTACAAACTTGAACCAATTTGGCAATCTGATGTTGTTCAAGTGAATGTGAGTCTTGCATCAACTGATCCTGAGGAGATTTACAACAATTATCCACAGACTCAAGAAGAGATTGATCGCCAGCTTGCAGTCCAAGATGCAAGTGACGGTCAAAACATTCCATCCAGTGTCAGCGTCCATTATGATTCCATTACTGTGCCATTGGTTATCATGCTTGAGTTACCTGAAGAAGCACAAGGTGGACAAACAACCATCATCACAGGTGATGAAACCGCAACGCGTGTCCCTGAACCACCGGTTGGTTCAGGTACTTTGATTCAAGGTAGAGTATTAAGACATTTAGCATCAAAGCCAGTTACTAACCATAATAGGGTTAGTTTTGTCATTTCTTACTCTACTGGTGTTAAAGGGGAGTTGGATAACTGTGTTATTACATCATTAAGACCATCAGTTTTGCCAAAGAACGAGTTTAATAAGTTTTACAGGGACTGGGCAGAGTATAAGCTTATTAAGCTAGAGAATCACCTTAAGTTTTTGAAAGAGGAAGTTGTTGAGAAGTATAATGAAAGTGGTGTTTTCGATCAGCCTGAGTTTGTTGAAAAGTGTATGAAGATTGAAAAATATGTTAGAGGAATTTATGGTGAAATGGAATGTGTTGAGAACAAACCATTCCCACCTCCATCATACAACCAACCGTACAGTGAATTGTAATGTGTGTATTGTATTGTATTGTATTTATAAATTAATGACAAGTTGAAAAAAATAAGCGAGTTTGGCGATAAGTGAAGGCTTAGGCGAGGAACGGGCGCGAAGAGATTTGGCAGTATTGAAAGTTGGCTGGTGCAGCGGAAGAGAGTTAACACTCTTCACGGTTTGGAGAAGTAAGATGGAACAGAACGCTGATACCAATTTAGATCAAGATTTAGCTAATTCAAGACGTGTGAAATACGAGAATCCTGAGCTTCAGAAGGATGTTAAAACGTGGATAACTGGTGTACTTGGAGATGAGATTGATGTGACAGTATTCAACGGTTCGGACTTGATGGAGTCTTTGAAAGACGGTGTTGTTTTGTGTAAACTTGTGAACAAGATTTTTGGAAGCGATACTTTGAAGTTTAAAGAGAGCAAGATTGCTTTTATGCAGATGGAGAATATCGAGAAATTTTTAACCTTTTGTCAAAGGAAAGGCATTCAGCATGACGAATTGTTTCAAACTGTTGATTTGTTCGAACAGAAAGATCCTTACCAGGTGATTATGGGTCTGCAGTCATTTTCTAGGATGGTTTCTAAAGAAACGAATGGCAGGATTGCGTTTATTGGTCCAAGTATTGCGAAGAAGAACGTTAGACCACCTAGACCTGCTAAGCCTGAACATTTATTGAGTAAAAATGGAGGAGTTCCATGGAGTTCAATTGAGTATGGATACATGAATGGGTCTAATCAGGGGAAGGAAGGTGTTGTTTTCGGTGGTCGTCGAGATATTGTGCAGAAATAGAGTGAGAGTTAGATATTAAATTACTAGATATATTGTATAAATGGCGAATCATCTGACAAGGGTATTAAATTATGCAAAGAATGAGAGATTCTGTAAATTCTATCAATTTCTTCGTTGTTCATTGAGAAATCATTGATATTGATTAAATTGATATTGTTGTTTAAATGTTTCATCATATGGAAAACACTTGATTCCTTTTCAGTGAATAGTATTCTATGTTTAAATGAATCGTTAAACTCGAAATAAAATTCAATGTCTGAAAGTTTGATGTCTGGGTATAGTATAATAACTAAATTCGGGTAAACTTCCAAATAATTTTGTAAATCAATACCGTCTTCATGATCTTGATTGTAGTTTTTAATCCAGTCAAGGACAGATTTGGTAACGACCAGCGTTATTGCAGTGTTCCTCTCCTGTTTACGACGCAATGGATTGCTGTCTGTAGATTGTAAGATGTTAGATGTGGATGTCGATGACGTGTTTGTCACTCCTTCTTGTTCATTTTTCCCTGACAAGTATTTGTATGAAGCGTACGCTAGAGCTGCAAGGGACACCGACGTGGCTGCTAGTTTCAATGCCGAGTTGGAGGATCTACTCTTTCTGCTCATAGTGAACGGCTGTGGTTGATGAACAAAGCTTAGTCGGACACGAGATTGTCTAGCATTTTCAGGTCTGTTATATCTAACAATCAATGCGAATCTGACTCGCACAAGCACAATCACAAGACGCAACCGGAATGGGCGTAAACGCCGCGCAAAATGCTGGGACACGGCGATAAGTGCTAAAGGGGAAGCATAGCAAAATGTTGGATTTCAGGGTCCAATATCGTACTAGGGTGGAGAGGGGGGAGGCTCAACTTCTAATGCGGAGAATAGTTTAGTTATTTGTAGATTGTTAGAGAGAGTGTTGTCGGCGTTGAGAGTACAAAGAAAGTATAAAGTGTAGAGTGTGAGGGGACTTAATTAGAGTTTGGGGAACCATTGGACTATTGTTTGTGGGTTTGCTCTGTTAAATTGCCACGCAGCTCCTGATCCTTTTCCAAAACTTCGAATAAACTTTTGAAATTACCTGCACCAAATCCATTGTGATTAGATCGTTGAATAATTTCGAAAAAGAATGTTGGTCTTTCAAAGATATTTTTAGTAAACAACTGCAATAAATAACCATTTTCATCAAAATCTATTAAAATTCCATTTTTTTTTAAAGATTTAATACTTTCCTTTAATTTTGGATGTTTTGATAATTTTAATTTAGTTTCAATATTTTTATAATAACTATTAGGTACATCAATAAATTGAACACCAGATTGTTTCATTTTTTTAATTGTTTCAACAATATTATCAACTTTAATTGCAATATGTTGAACACCAGGACCATTATTAAAATCAATAAATTCTTCAATTTGTGATTTCTTTAAACCAATTGCTGGTTCATTAATTGGCATTTTAATTTTTTCATTTTCATTTGTAACAACTGTTGATTTTAAAGCAGAATAAGGAGTTGAAACTTGACTTTCATCAACTGACCAAAAAACATGAAAATTTAAATAATCTTGATAAAATTGACAAGTTGGAATCATTTTATTCCAATCTTCATTTTGAACACAATGATCAATTTCAATTAATTTAATATTTAAATTATTTGAATTATGAATAATTGAAGAATCAATTAATTTAAAACCTGGTAAAAATGCATTATAATTAGATCTATCAATAAAAGTATGAACCGTTTCATTAATACCTTTAATTGTTAACATTTTAATTGTACCTAAATGATCAGTTATAATATCAGGAGAATTATTATTATTAATAATTAAATGAGAAGCATTTTTCAAAATTAAATTATCTAAAATATTATTGATATTACAAGTTTTAAAGGCAACATCTTTAACAGCATCACCATGAGTTGCAATAAATTTATGAATATTATCAATGAATTGATTTTTAGGTTCTTTATGTAAAGGTCTTATTGCACCCATGAATACTAAGATTACATTACCATTTTTAACAGCGGTTGCTGAAATATCCCTTGAACCTGTTTCCAAACCCATATAGGCGTATAATTGGAAACCGAAAAGGTTACAGATATGGTTAGCTACAAGTTTGGGAGAAGAGACGTAGAAGACGACATGGTCGAAATCTTCGGTTACGGAAGCACTTGAGGCGGAAGGGTTAGGTTTTAGTTGTACGTGTGTGACAGTCATAGCAATGTGTGATAGGTGCAGGATGTAAAGAAGGTAAAGAAGGTAAAGGTGTAGTAAAGGCGTAAAGATGTAAAGGATGTGTAAAGGATGTAGGAGTCTGGACGGGGCAACGGGCCCAACAAGTGAGGGGAAAGGGCGGAAATACGCGGGAAAGGGCGGAAAACAGCGGGCGGGGAACACAGCCGTGTGTGCGGGCGTGTTGAGCCGCTGTCAACGTTCGTTGGGGAACTAGTCTGTGGTGACAGTGTGGACATATCCGATTTGGAGTGAAAAGTTTCTTCGTTGCTGTGTGCCTCTTGTTCTGCCCGTTTATGCACAATCATGAGATCCTGTCCTACCCTTTATATCCTTCTGCTATTCTCTTAACCTTATTTCTCATCTCATCTCTCCATCCTTCTTTCTTTCCTTTTTTCTCTCCCTATCTTCACTTCTATTTCATCATACAATGAGTGCTTCCGCTATTAGCTCTCTGATTAAAGCACAAACTAATAACGCTGCCGATGGTACAGGTATCGTCAAACTTGTCGGTATCACAAAGGACTTTCTAGGTCTTAAATCCGATGATCAAATTCCTCAACTGTTGATTGACTACGTTAAAGGTCTTCAACAATCCCAGTTTGGTTCTTATCCTGATCATAAAGATATTGCACCTTCTGCTGTCTTTTTGGCAATTTTCATCATCATCTCTTTATCTCATGGTACTCTGTTTGTTGTTAACTATTCAAGAGGTCATAAATTTTGGTTATCTTTTGCATTTTGTTTCTATTCTCTTTTAAGATGGTTAGGTTTTGCATTGAGAATCGTATGGTCAAAGGATATCTTAAAATTACATGTCGGTATCACTTCTGAAGTTTTATTGGTTTTACCAACAGTTTTCATTGCTTCTTTTAATTTGGTCCTTGCTCAAAGAATCTTCACTTGGAGACATCCTGTTTTCGGTAACCACAAACTTTTCTGGTATTTGATGCTTGCAATTTACTCTGTCGTCATTTCAGTCGTTGTTATGACAATTGTAGCAGGTGTGGTTCCTTACCTTTACTTTTTATCTCGTTCTCATTACGATATGTGTCGTAATGTTGTTAAAGTTACTTCTGTTTTGGTTACTCTTTACTCATTACTTGCAATTGCCTTTGTTGTTTTCACATTCATTTTACCAGTTTCTCAGAAAAATAAAGAAGCTTTAGTTTATCAACCATTCTGGATTAAATCTTTTGCTCCAACTTATTTCCCTCCAAAGAATGCTCAAAGAGAAGGTGAAACTTTATTTGTTCAAAGATACGCTTCAGATGGAAGAGAACCAATGAGAACAATCGTTGGTGGTGGTATGGATATAATTAATAATCAAGATGAAGATGAACTCCTGGAATTAAATGAGTACGAGAAAGTTGGTGAACAAAAATTCTCCCTCAAACATAACATTTCAATCATGATTATCGCAATTACTTCAATTTTTGTCTTTATCGGATCTTTATTCAGATGTATTGGTTGCTTTATGGATGATGTTTATGCAACTCAATCATGGATCTACAAACCAGTTGTTATGTACGTTTTATGGGGTGCATTAGAAACAATCTGTAATATCCTTTATCTTGTTGGTAGAATCGATTTAAGATTCTACAGACCTGATGTCTTCTCAAAGGATCACAGAGAAGCTTTCAAAAATTCTAATCCAATTACAGGCGGTAAAGAATTTGTTGAATCAAATTCTAGTAATCCAAGCTCTGACACAAGAGTTTAACCCCTCTCTAATTTTAATTAATGAATAACAATCATAAGTAATAATAGTAATAATAATAATAATAATAATAGGTAATTATAATAACTAATATTAATGTACAAAAGTATCTCCATCTCCACTCCTATCTCCGTTTCCACAACTTCGCCATTCCCCCGGTTCAACTCCCGAAATTGAAATTTACCCCATTTTTCAGACCCTTCCTCATCTAACCTTTCTCTTATCACACCGAATAACACCGAATCAAACACAAACATACACACATGAAAACATTCATCTGCACTTTTAACTGCGGTAAAGTCCCCCCATTGGACGAACAATTCTACAGCTCCGTTTCAGCGAAATGGCCACAGAATCCATGTGACCTCTACGTGTTTGGGTTTCAAGAGCTCTCCTCAATCCTTGACGGCACAACACCACACTTAATAGAGGCTATCATCACAGAGATCACCAACCACCTCTGTGAGTCACTTGCTGACAAGTACAACGTTACATTCCCCTTCCCACTTGTACACACAACTTACTTTGGAGCCATCGGACTCATCCTCATTTCCCCACACAGAGCTGGATCAGTAGTGACGTCAAAGGGCCACCCCGTTGGCCATCTCTGGACAAACCTCAAGGGCGGTGTTGGAGCAAGAGTCACTCTAGATCACGGCCCCACTGTCACCTTTGTCTGCATGCATCTCAATGCTGGGGAAACACCAGCTGCAGCAGCAAGACGTAGCAGTGACCTATACGAAATACTCTCCTCCCTCCGTTTCACTGACACCTGGTGTGTTCACAAACCAAAAACACATACCGTCATTCTTGGTGACCTCAACTACAGGATGACGGGAGGTCCTGACGAGTTGACAGCCCTTCGCAAGAGCAGCATCACAACCGTCCCCACCCTCACCCACTTCTACGAACCACAAATTACGTTCCCGCCCACCTACAAACTTCAAAGAGGCACATCGGATTACCTAACAAACAGGGTACCTTCTTACTGTGACCGGATCCTTTTCCTCGATACTGGATCTGATGAATCTAGTAGTGATACCAACGTAGAGGTGTACAGCTCCATCAAAGAATGTCTACTCTCCGACCACGTACCCGTGTACATGATTGTAACATTCCCAGACACACCACCAGAGTCTCCAATTGACTCCAACGGGATCTTGATTCACATGGACAGAGAACATCTTTTCAGGAACCAGTACCGAAACTTCTACGCTCTCACCGTTTCAGCTGTCACTACAAACATACTGCGATGTGGTCTCCTTTTGATACATACAAGGACAGGGAATACACTATTGGCTATCCTTTTGGGCGCAATATTGTATCGTTTGAAAAATTGGCTTCTATGAACAGCGAATATACAATACAGTACGATACAATACATGTAAACTAACTACCTATTTAGATCCGTATTTGGCCTTCCCTAAATCAAATGGAACGTACTTGTATTTAAGCATATGTTGAATTTGTCTTCTCATTGTGAGTAAGAAAAGAATAATAAAATATGCAACTAAAATTGGCCAAAATACTGGGACATCAAAAATACTGAAAAATGAACAGAATATTGCAACACTTGTAGAAACTGTTGATTTTAACCAAAATCTAAATTCAGGTAACCTTCTAATAAATGGTTTAAATTCTTCATCATTTTCATCCATTTTACTTGTTCCAGCTTCAACTGATTCATTCTCCATATCTTGCTCAATTGATGGATCAAACTTAGGTGTTAAAAATTTTAAAAACATATTTAACATGAAAATAGCCCATGTATAACATACAATATACCATCCTTCAGCAAATATAATCCTACCCATAAATAATGTAATCAACACATACGTAACAGTCCATCTTAAAATCACATGCGGTGTAATATAATCAAGAAACTTACGGTATTCTACCTCCACCTTGTGTCTGTACACATTAAACATTGTATTCTCTCCTTCATCTTCCTGGAAGTCCATATTGTATATGCTTGTCTGTCTAGGTAATCGCCTGTCATCTACAACCTTCTTTTCAACACGAGGTTCCCTTCCTTCTACGAATTTTCCTCTCGATTTCCCTAACGCGCTCTGTTCTCGGAATTAGTGCATCTCACTGCGGATATAACAGAACCATTAACACTTCTAACTGCCCATCTTCCCTCATATGCTATTCACTCCCTTCAACGATGCCTATCTTACAGGAGAGAGTCCTTTGACACCACTACAGGTGTACAATGAAACAAGGTATGGGAGTTTGAACAATTTAGACTACAGAACCGACATCGGTACTTTTCCTAACCAAACACACTCCGCTTCAGTCAACACATTAGCAATTGACCGAATATACAACCGGTTCTTACTCTCTGGGTCATCAGACTCGACTATCAAACTCTGGGACTTGGATTCCCCAAAATCCGTGAAAACTGACGGTGATGCCCTACTCAAGTACAGTCCTGTCCACTCGTTCCCGCGTAAAAGCGTGCACAACTTTGGTGTAACCAAGCTGAAATGGTGGCCCGATAACGGCATGTTCTTGTCCTCCTCATACGACTTTACCATGAATTTGTACGATGCAAATTCAATGGAAGTTGCACACTCTTTCAAACTCGGTTCTCGCATCCTCGATTTCGATGTACACCCTTCAGGAATCACAAGCACAGTAATATGCTGCTTAGACGGCGGTGTTGGTGGTGTCAAGGTGCTCGATCTCAGAACACTCTCGGATACACAGACTTTGGGCGGCGGTGGTGTCAACGCCGGTGGTGTAGGGTACATGTCCAGTTGCAGCTACTCACCGCGTGATCCGAACCTCTGCGTAGCCGGGAGTGTTGACGGATCGTGCTATGGATGGGACATCCGTAGCTCAGAGAAACACTTGTTTGAGCTTGACATGAACGTCACGCCGTCGTACATGGATACAAAGCAGAGCAGACCACACAAGAGGAAGACTCTGCTTAAATGCAAAGCTCATAATGCGGGGATCAATTCAATGCTGTTCACGTCCGATGGAACTACGTTGGTCACACTAGGGAACGACGAGAAGTTGAGGACATGGGATATGTGCACTTACTCCAAACCTGTCAACAGATCCATAAATTTTGGACCCCTGATACGTAACAAGACAACACAAAGAGTCGACATGTGTGTGAGTCCATCTCTTGAGACAGAAATATCCTTTCTATGGGTCCCCTCAGATAGCGGTGAGATCTTAGTCTACAGATTAGAAGACGGGAGTCTAGTGTCTCGATTGACACGTGCCACACATACGCAAAGCAACAAATTCGGCACAAGATCATACTCTGTTGTCTCCAGTGGTGACAATCAGATACGCTACTACAGTGGCTGCAAGGACGGTAACATTTGCACCTGGGGGTATGACTCGAAAACTGACGAACACCAGGGCTCTATACCGTTTGACAACGGTGTCGACATCGAGTCTGATTTGTAGAAGAGTGTAGAAGGGTAAAAGAACAAGTCTTGACGAGCCACCGTGGTTGTTAACTCACTTTCGCGTAGAACAGATATCTCGAAATTTCATTGCGGGTTGTGTGTGTCCTGGTGTAACATAAGTTGGTTATGTGGCACGTTGAGAATAAACAGTAGTTTACTTTTACTAAACACTTCCTTTTAGGCTAAAACATGATTAAGCTTCAGGTGCTAGTTATTCCTGAATCTGTATATGCAGACAAACAGTCTGATTATGGTGACGTGTCGCATATCGGTGGTGGAACAAACGACGCTGCTGATGTATCAACGGTTGCACCATCAACAAGTAACGTTTTCAGATACTCTACACCGGACAATGCAATGAACAGTTCTATGATCTTTGCTAGACCAGGATCGTTTAATCCAAATGCTAGCTATATGTTCCCACCGTCTTATATCACTCCATACATTCAACAACCAACAGGTAATAAAATCAAGAAATTCCTGCACATTACGTCTGCTTCAAACAATTTGGAAACCGTTGCTTGTGAAATAGGATTGAGGTTTCAGAAATTGTACCCAAATGAAGATCCTTTGAACATTTTGAAGATCCAAAACTCGGAAGAATGCGATTTGGATCCAGATTATGTGGTCTCAATGGTGTTTGACACAAGCAACGTTTGCCGTGTGATCGTCTCCAACGAATTCAGCGATGAAACAAGTTCAACGGGAAAGAGAATTCTTAACCAAGATTTAAACAAAGTCATGAAAAAGAGAAGATCCAACACCGGCTCCGAAAACACTTCTATTTGGAACTCCCCCGTTCCTGAAGATGTTTACCACGCTTCCACTCGTTCCACTCACTCTTCTAAGCACTTGAACAAACCTTTGGGCATGATCGATACCGAGCCTGATGTTTCGGCAGCTATACCTGATCCAGAGGATACTGTCATTCATCCAAGCAAGAATCGTAATCTCAAGCTCGCATCTCCAATCATTGCTACAGGTTCACCAACTAGAATTACCTCCGGTATGCTGAACATGCAATCCCAACCTGATCTCTCTAAAGTTGATTACGAAGAAGACACTAACGGTTCTATCTACATTGAGCAGGATCCAAAGAGAGCGAGCGTTCCATCAAAGGAAGATCGTGACCATGATCATGCAGAGAATCACACCTCAACACCATTTTTAGCAAGGTTGAACAACCCTGACTCCTCGATGATTCACGAGTCTGACATCTCAAGTTCCTCCATCAAATCACCTACCGCAAAGAGATCTGCTGCGAAAATCACCAATTCGTCTCCGATCAGCGTCGTTATCCCTGGGGACAACGCACCAGTTGCTGTTGCAAAAGGAAATAAAAAGCAGAAAGTGAGTAAAGCTCCTGCAGCTAATGATTCAGCGGACAAGAACGCAACTGTTCAATCTCCTGCCAAAGCCCCAACGGATGAAACTGTAGCGAAAACCAAGGCTTCAGAGAAGAAAACAAAGACAAAGACCGAGGAGGAGAAATTGAAGGAGAAAGAGGAGAAGGAGAAGGCTAAGGCCGAGAAAGCTGCTTTGAAGGCTAAGGAGAAAGCTGAAAAGGCCGAAAGGTTGGCCAAGGAAAAGGCTGAAAAAGCAGAGCGAGTCGCCAGAGAGAAAGCTGAGAAGGCAGAGAAGATAGCTAAGGAAAAGGCCGAGAAAGCAGAAAAGCTCGCCAAGGAAAAGGCCGAGAAAGCAGCTAAGGAAAAGGCCGAGAAAGCAGCCAAGGAGAAGAACGACAAAACTGAGAAGGCGAACGTTGCTAACTCAGCGAAGGAAAAGGTTGCGAATGCTGAAAAAACTGCCACAGGAAAGGGACAGAAGGAAAAGGCAGCGGAAGAGAAGGTTGTGAAAAATAAAACTGAGAGTGACTTAGTAAAGGAGCAAGGTGATAAGCAGAAACCTGCTAAAAAAACTAGCAAGGATGAAGCTAAAAAATCGACCGTAGAGAAGGCCGTGAAGGAAACGGAAAAAGTAGCCAAGGCAAACGCTGCAAAAGATAAGCCAGTGGAAACAGGTACTGAGAAGTCAGATAAAGCGAAAACAAAGGAAAAGGCTGAACAAGAAAAGCTAGAAAAAGAAAGTACTGCAAAGGAAAAAGTAGCAAAAGAAAAAGAGGAGAAGGATAAAGCTGAAAAGGCTGAAAGAGAGAGAATCAAGGCAATTGCTGATGATGAAGATGTTGCGCAGCGTGCTAAGGAACATGCTGCCAAGATGGCCAAGGAGATCGCAGAGAGATTAACGCTAAATGCACAGAAAAAGGCTACACAAGAAAAGCCCGAAACAGCAAAGAAGGTGCCTGCAACTACGAAGAACAACACAAAGGCATCCAATGCTGGTGCTAATGGCAAAAAATCAGTAGAATCTGACATTGAGAACGATGAAGATTTGAAAGCAATCGAACAACTGACAAGAGAAGATACTGCAGATGACGAGAAGCTACGAAACATTGCCAAGCCAACAAAGGTGAAGAAGTTAACAGTGACTCAGAGTCAGAAAAATATCGAAACTGAGCCAGTGTCCTCTATAACCAAAGCTGCAGTGGTTAACCAATTATCGCAGAAGAAACCAAGCAAGAGTGACAACAAGGCAGTTAGGGCTGTTGAAATTAGCGGAGAGATTGATAAATCAAATATCTTACCTCCAAAACCAAGAGGTTCAAAGATTATCAAAGAGATTTTATCTTCTGGTTCTGATTCCGAAGTGGATTCCGAAGATTCCTCTGACGACAGCTCCGATGAGGAGGAAACTTCAAAGCCTAAGGTTGTTACAGCACCATCCAATGCCAAACCTAGAACAGTTTCCCAAAATCATGTCTCAACTACCAAGCCACCAGCAGTGGCACCTTCAAAGGTCCATGTTGAGCAAAATGATGATTCTTCATCCTCTAAAGCAGAAAATAGCCAGCCATTATCCAAGCGTTCCACTTTACCGAGGCTCTCGGCATTTATAGATAAGAAGTTACCTGAAGTTAGAATGCAGAAACAATCACAAAAAGCATCTGCTGAGAAAGTTGCCTCTGAGTCGGATATTGACACCGATAGTGACAGCGACACCGACACTGATTCAGACACTGATTCTGATTCAGACAGCGACGCTGACAACGCAAACTCTTCTAAATTCATCAATTCTAAAACTGCGAGTCAATTTGTAACTACCAAAAAGCCGAAAAGCAAAGGTAAGAAGAACTCTGGTTTTAGTGCATTAATGAAGGATTTCAAGAAGTAAGTTTTGTTTATTTACCAAGTAGATTAGTGTATTTTTAATGTAATTATCCCATATTAACCTGTTGTATATATGATTTGAAAAACTATAGAAATATTAAAAATAAAGGGTATGACTCGATTATACATGACTTTGATCTTCCACAAAATCCAAGGCCCTTTCAGCATCAATATTACTGATCGTACTAACCTTGTTATTAAACATAACACCATAGAAACGATCACTGACTTTCAACATTTCTGATCTAAATGTTGTGCAAATAAATTGAGCATTTCTGGAGAGTTTGTTAATCAGATTTGCAACCGCTGTTCTATATTGTGCATCTAAGTTCGAGTCAATTTCATCAAAAAGATAGAAAGGTGCAGGATCACAGCTTTGAATTGCTAAGATCAGTGAAAGTGCACATAATGCCTTTTGACCACCTGACAACTGTTCTAATCTCTGTTGTTCGTTCTTCTTAGAGTTGAAGGAGACAGAAATGGAGATACCGACAAAAGAGTCAATAGATTTAGCGTTTCCATCAATATCCTCAACTTCATCATCAGAAGATTCATCCTCAGACTGTGCTTTATTACTAGAGTCAGGAAATTGCGAAAGTGAAATCGGGTTCTTCTCTTGTTCTTCGTTTTTCTTTTGAATGATCAATCTACCTTTACCAGCGGGAACAAGTTGTTCAAAAATCTTTGCAAAACTGACCGAAACTTCCTTGAAAGCTCTAACGATTGCTTCATTTTTACGATCCTGTAAAACAACTATCAAGTGATCAATAGATGATTTCGCTTCTTCTAATTCAGATATACGCTCTACTAATGCATCTCTTTGCTTGGCAAATTTTGAGAACTGTTCTAGGGCTTTCTTATTAACATAATTAAACTTTTTCAAACTTTCATTGACTTTAGTTAACTTTTGTGATAAAGCGACAGTAGAATCGTTCGCAAATGCAATCAAAGTATCCTCAGGTAGAATACCCAATTCACCAATATTTCTCTCTAATTCGTGCTTTCTGTTTTTCAATCTCATTCTTTGAGCAAGGTTCTTGTCAGTGGACTTACCATAGTCTTCAAACTGTTTGATAAATGATTCTTGCGCAGATTTCAATTCTTCAATCCTTTGTTCTCTGCTTTCAATACTTTGTGTGATATCAGACAGTTCATTGGTGAGGGTATCTTCAGTTTCATCAAGTTCTGCTTTCCTCTCCTTTAACTTACTAGATCTACTCTCTAAATCTTCCAATTGATATTCTGATTCATGCACTAAATCACCGCATTCTTCAAGTTCTGTTTTCAATTGGTTGTATCTTGGGATGTGAACATCTGAAATCATTGTCCTGAGAGATGAAATGTGTAATTCAAGTTGCTCAATTTTTTCAAGAAGTTCATGATGGTTCTTCTCAAGCAATGGTAAATTCTCATGAATATCTTGCAAAATGGTTTCATCATCATCAGAAACTGTGTTTTGTGAAAATGGAGTCTTTAATTCAGCTTGTAATGCACCGATCTTCTGACTTTGTGACTTAATTGTTGCTTGCAAAACATCAATTTTCTCTTCATATAAGAGAGTATCTTGTTTAAGTGAAGTCAAAGTGTTATCAATTTTAGAAATTTGTATACTTAAATCATTCTTTTCATTGAGTTTGTCGTCCAATGAAATCTTTAATGACTGTGTTTTCTGGTAGTTTGTATTAATGGCGAAATCCTTTTCGTTAATTGCATCCTTAACATTCTGAAGTTCATTCTTCAAGTCAAATATCTCAGATTTTAAGACTCGCATGTTTTTCAAATAATCAACTCTTGAAACTTTAGTATCTCTAAAACCACCAGTTAATACACCTCTATTATCGCAACGATCACCATCCAATGTAACAGCATTGACCTGGTACTTATCTGCTAACTCATATCCTCTTTGTATGTCAACGCAAACAACGGTCCTGCCAAAGATTTGCTTTACAGCTGGGGCAAGGAATTCATCGAATGCAATTTTCTTGATTAATGGAACTGATGTATTACCTGAGGGAAATGTAAAATCTTCATTTTTTAAACGGTTCAGTGGGATAAAAGTGGTCCTGCATCTTTTCTCCTTTTTGAGCTCTTCAATCAAAATACTTGCAGTTTGATCGTTATTAACAACAATATGAAATAAAGAATTACCACCGATAACGTCAACAGCTGTTTTATACTTTTCTGAAACATCAATTAGTTCACCTAGATAACCATAAACCGCATTTTCAATACTAGGGCCTAAATTTTTAGCTATTTCTTTTACTCTTTCTAAAGCGTTTAAAGTTGATGAATCAATACCACTCCTGAGTGACTGTTCCGAATTTTGCAAGTTGTCCAATTTTGCTGCAATAACACTGTTAAGCTTACTTTCTTTCCTCCACAAAAGACTACGTTCGTCAACAAGATCTCTTGCTTCATGTTTCAAGTCAGAAATTTGTAAATTTAATTTGTTGATTTCTTCATCTTGACTGTTGTTTTGTTGAAGTTGCTTTTTGTCTGCAGTTAGTTTACTCATTTGAGATTCCACTACTTCCAATTGTTGTTGCAAAGACGCTAAGGAATCACTCTTTTTATCTCTTGATGCAACTAATGTATCAATTTCTCTTCTTAAATGTGCATCTCTCTCTTTTGAAGAGTTGAACTTGAAATTTTGAGTTTTCTTAGAAATAATCGATAGTTGCTTATGTTTCAAATCTGCAATTTCCGATTTCAACTCATTTTCATTTTTCTTTAAATCTTTTAATTCTGTAATTCCATTCTCTATTTGTTCTGACTTAACCTGAATTTCCATTTTCAAGCTTCTTATCTTTTCTTTATAAGATTCAATTGAGTATAAACTCTTAGATTTAATTTTAGCTTCTTGAATTTGAATATTAATTGAAGAAATTTGTTGTAAAATGTCAGATTTTTCCTTCTTGCTAATTTGTAAATCGATTTCACGCATTCTTTTATTGCTATTCAAATCGTTCAATTCATTTTCAATTTGACTAATTTCCTTTTCTCTCTCCTCCAATTCAGTAACAAGAGAATCAGTTTCTTGTGCAGAAACGGAATATTTATCTTCGATAGCATCGATTTGATCACTCAAAGATTTAAGTTCCCTATCATAAATATTAAATTCCAACATTTTCTTTCTTGTTGATAATTTATCGTAATTTTTCAAATCTTCCTTTTCAATATTTAATTCATCCAATCTTTTTTCAATATCTGAAATCATTTCTTTGATCTGCTGCTGCTTTTGATCAGTAATCATCATTTCTTTCAGCGAATCCTTCAATTTATTCTCAAAGACTCTTGCACCTGCAATATCTTTCAATAATTCCAATCTTTCAGAATCTTTAGCGTTAGTTAAAGCAGTAACTTTACCCTGTGGGACAATATAATAAGGATTTGATTTAGAGAATCCTGAAGCTTCAAGCAAATTCATAATATCTGATTTAGTAGCACTCTTATAATCAAGAGAGTAATCATCCTTTTTCATACCTATTGTACGTCTAATTGCAATTTCATCCTTAGCAATAGGTATACGACGATCTGTATTATCGAAAACGATTTCTACAAAGGCAGACATGATATTAACAGAACTTTCATGGATGAGAGCTTGTCGTTCTTCACGACTTAAATTAGTATATGCATCACTTAAAACGAATCTGATTGCAGCAAAGAAGTTGGATTTACCTGAACCATTTCTGCCAACCACGACGTTATGATGTGGGGAAAAGTCTTCAATAATTGTTTCATTTTTATATGTTTTAAATCCACGTATAACAACACGTTTGATGTACATTTTAATAGAAATTCAGTGATTATGTGTGTGATGAGCACTGTTGTTTAAAAGAATGTGACGCCAAAATGGGGGGTTTGAAAGAAATGTTTTTGGGAACTGAATTAAATTACGCGTCAACAATACAACAATACAAAATAAAAAGCGGCTCAGCCGGTTGAGAAAATTTGTGATACACATACACACACACAGAGAGAGTCTATAAAAACTAAGTCAGTTTTTTAATATTTGACTAGTCACCTTTGTAATAAGAAGTTGGGTAGAAAGGCATTTTTGCGACTTCAGCGTCTCTCAATTTACCTCTAATTTCAACCTTAACTTTAGTACCAGTCTTTTGATAAGGTTTGTAGATGAAAGCTTGAGCAACATTACCACCAGAACTTGGAGAAGGTGAACCTGAACAGATTGTACCTATTTCCTTTGTTGGTTCATCAGCTGAGAAGATTTTGTTACCGTGTCTTGGGGAAGGACCTTTAGAAACAAGACCGACTCTTTTGAATGCAACTGATTTAGGATTATTAATTTGTTCTAAAATTTTTGAAGCACCATTGAAAGTTGCAGAAGAGTCTCTTCTTGATTTTGAAACAAGCCAATTAAGGGAAGCTTCAATTGGAGTGACATTATCGTTTAATTCATGACCATAAAGACACATACCTGCTTCTAATCTTAAAGAGTCTCTTGCAGCCAAACCGATTGGTTTGACAATTTGATCATATTCGAGTAAAGCATTGAAGAAATCTACACCGATTTTATCATTAGGGATAGAAATTTCAAAACCGTCTTCACCAGTGTAACCACCTCTAGCAATATGAAATTTAGCATCAGTACCGAAACCTTTTAGATCGATAAATCTAGAGTTACCAAAATATAGATCATTTAAAGGAGTATTTGTAAATTTTGAAACTATTTCTTGAGATTTTGGACCTTGAATTGCAAGTAAAGTACCTTCGAAATTTTCATGAACAATTTTATTATTTGTATCAAATTTTTTCAATTCATCCTTAATGAAGGCAATATCCTTTTCTCTACAACCAGCATTAGTAACAATATAGAAGGAATCATCATCATGTTTAGTAATGATAGTATCATCGACAACACCACCATTTTGATTTAATAAAACACTTAAATGACTTTGGAAAGGTTTAAGAGATTTGAAATCAGTTGGAGTAATTTTTTCAAGAAATTCAGTTGTACCAGGACCTGAAATTTTATGTTGAAGCATATGAGAGACATCGAAAACACCACAATTATTTCTTGTCCAATGATGAGATTGGATATGAGATTGATCTTTGTAAAGTACCGGCATTGAATAACCAGCAAATGGGACCATAGTTGCACCTAATTTGACATGTTGATCATATAGAGGGGTTTTCAATAAAGATTTAGAAGATTCAGATGAGTAGCATCTGACCAGTGAAGAAGTATTTTTCAATTGTGCTCTTAGCATTGTTATTGATTGGAACGAGAATGAATTTAGAAGAAGGAAAGAACGACACACAGTGTTGGGAGTGTACTGTTGCTTTATAGGTAAGACAGCTGTGTATTGAAAGGGTTGTAACTATTGGGTTGTGCATGTGTGGGGTGTAAGTTATCTGAGACTTACTGGGGGGTGGAGTCAGCACTGCAAAGACTTGTGTCGGAAGAAGTCAGCAAAACCACATAAAGTGACTCCGTCTCATGGGGGCATGGAGTGGAGTCAGAAATTGCTTAAGAAAGAAGTCACAGCGGGAATCACGTGACCCCCGCGAAAAATGGGAACATTTTGAGAGAAAAACGCGGAAATACGAAAAGGGCGGAAATAGGCCCAATGCGGAAACGCCCCTCAGTTCCAGCATAAATAGTTTGACCGCCCTCAGAGATTTATCGGCTTTTGTTCGCTTCCCTGCGTGCTTTAGCTTTCCCAGTAGGGCAAACCCTCGGTCCACTCACTGACTCTAAAGCCATTCTCAGAGTGCAATCTCCAACGTCACTGTCACCAACGGCCATAATCCTGCAAGACATCTTATTAAACCGATTCGTAATCTCATCTTTACTCTCTGAGGACTTAACTCAATCTCTCTATCGTACATTTGATTTGACATTTAACATTTGATCTTTAATAATTCACTTTTGATCCTTGTTAATTCATATTTCATATTTCATATTTCATCCCTCACGTCTTATTTCCTACATCTTGCATTTGGCTTTATCGTTCTACAATTCCACCGAAAAATCATTCTTTTCCAACTCTGTTCTTATTATCTTTTGTATCACCCTATTTATCAGGTTCTGTCTTCTACCTACACTCATATCCTCCCCGCATCGTCACATCTTCATATCATTTCATCGCATTTATTTCCAATAATCTTCTCGATAATATACCTTCAAATTTTAATCTCATCATTAATTTTATCCCTCGGTTTAATACCAACTTTACCCACAACAGCTTCTCTCGATCCCTTCAATTTAAAATTATTAAACTTACACTCAATTAATTAATAAGATGAGTGAGAACTACTCTTATAATCATCATCAATCAAATAATCATAATCCACTTCAGTTTATCCCTAATGCTGTTCCAATGTCAACACATTCTTCAATGTCTTCATTATTACCTTCTGATCATTTAGGAAATGGTAATAATCATAACAACAACAACAATAATAATAATAATACAATTTCAAATCGAAATTCTCCAAGTAATGTACCTTCAATAATTTCAACTAGGAAACGTTCAAGATCAACTAAAGCTTGTATTTCTTGTCATAATAAAAAAATAAAATGTGATTTAGCTCAAAAGAATAATAATGAAAAATGTTCAAATTGTGAAAATTGTAATGTTAGATGTGATTTATATGTGAGGAAGAAACGTGGTGCAAATAAAAAGGCTAAGATTTTAAATGATTCTCCTCCTATTGAAAAGCAACCTTCATCGTTTACTCAAACTTCAAATAAAAATTTATTAAGTACAAACTTAAATGATATAGAATCTCATCCTGAAGATAATTACAAACCTTCTGCAATACCAACTTTTAAATCAGATTTCCTTAAAGAATCTTTGAATGATAAGTACCCAAGTTTAAGTAGAATTAAATTGGATCCAAACGTTGTTTTAAAGGAAAATATGCATGATTTAATGATGACAGAATTCGGTATTAATAAAGTTTCAAATAATAGTTTTATGAAAAAAATTATAAATACTGCATTACCAAAAATGACTCAAGATTTTAAGAGATCTTATATATTAGATCAATTGGATTTTGAAATGTTAGAAAGGTTTGGTTGTTTCTCATTACCTGATGATGAAACTTGTAAATCTTATATTGATAATTTCTTTGAATTTATTAATCCTCAATTACCAATTATTGATAAAAATAATTTTTATCAAAATTATAAAAACTTGAAAAATCCACCATCTTTACTATTATTATATTCAATATTATCCGTTGGTGCTTGGCATATGAATGTTGATCATTCAAATCTTGATAACCAATTAGAAAATGTTGAAAAATCTCAGATTTTATTTAAAAGGGCAAAATTATTATATCAGTATTCAATTGAAGCAGATCCAATAGCTATTTTACAATCAGTTCTTTGCTTTACTTTCCATCATGATAATATGTCAAATTTAGCTAAAAATGATTATTATTGGGCTCATGTTGCAGTTAATTTGGCATTTCAATATGGTTTCCATTTAAATCCTTCACAATCTAACTCCTCTTCCTCTTCCTCTTCCTCCTCCTCCTCATATATTCAAAAAATTAGGAAAAGATTATGGTGGATTGTTTATTTAAAGGATAGATTAACTGCTTTCGGTTATTCAAAACCTTCACTGATTAATTTAAAAGAATCAGATATTGATATGCTAACTTTTAAAGATTTAGAAGGTTCTGGAATGTCATATTTAGAATCACTTTATTTAATTAATTTGATTAAATTTGGTAAAGTTATTGATCAAATTAATAGTATTCAAAATGAAATATCAAAATTATACCCTTCAGGTAAACCAATTATTCATTTAATGAGAAAATGTGATATTATAATGATTAATTATCTTGAAAGTTTACCAAAAGAACTGATTTTTAAAATTTCTGATCCTTCAACACAATCTTTTCTATCAACAATGTTAATGTCTCATTATTATACATTATTAACAGTTATTCATAGAGCTAATATTCAAAGACATACAACTGATATTTATCCATCTTGGGCAATTTCATTCCAAGCTGTTCAAATGATTAAAATTATGTGTGATTGTTTTGTCTCTAAAAGGTTAGTTTCAAAAGTTGCAATGCTCTCTCATAATACTTTTACATCATGTTGTATTATAATGATTTATCATTTGTTAAATGAAGATGAAAAAATATCTAGAATCGCAAAAGATTTCTTTTCAAGAGTTTTAGGTATTTGGGAAACAACATATAGGAAATTCCCTAATGTTTACCCAATGCTTTGCATCTTTGGAACAATCTATAATTCAGAAAGTCATCTCAAACAAATTGTTAAATCATTAATTCCTAACAACAGATCAAGCTTAACTTCGAAAATGCCATCTTCATTAAAATTGCCAGATTTATCATTTATAACAAATCCAGATTTCCAAATTTCTTCAAATGAAATTAACAAAACTCATACCGGTGTCAAATTCGATAATTTAGGTATAGATTTTGATAGGTTGTTTACAGAGAAAGTTTTCTCTGAAGGTTTAACTTATTCTCCTAAACTTGATTTAGAAAAAATCTCAAAAGATGCAACCAATAAAAAGGGTCAAAATGTTCAACATGTTAAATCAGAACCTCTTAACTCATCTGCCCCAATTCATTCTGTTGATCAAAACATTTACAGCAAAACACTCCCTTTGACCAACCAACAATCATCTGAATTAGATCATACTATTAAATCAAGCACTAATATTCATCCTATTACCTCTACAATGCCAACAGTACCTACTGTCCCTGTTACAGCTCCTGCTACTTCTGTTGCACGAATAGTATCTCCTAGAACTGCACCTGTTACTGCTTCTGTTCCAATTACTGACCCCGTTACCGACCCCGCTGCAGTTTCAGATTCAAATAGGAACGATATGGGTTACTTGTTTCAACATGACTCTATGGGTGAAAATACAACTTCTATAATTGATGCTGATAATATCGATTTAGGACTACCTGACAGTTTATGGGTAATGCAAACTAATTGGCAGCCTAAATTTTCTTTCAACCCTGAAGGTTCTGACAACTCAGTAGATAATATGGAAGAAGGATTACCATTAGGAACTGAAGATCAATATAATGCTAAATCTAATTTGTTTTATTCAGATACATACAATATTATGGGTGATCCTAATTTTTGCAGTCAAGATCAACTTGGGTATTATGCAAATGAAGGCAGATCAGGTAGTAGCGAATATTGGACTAACAATTCTACACAGATCAACAGGAAACTATCAAGCTTTGCAGAAGATCGATTTACTCATACTCTTTTTGAAATGGAACATCAACAAGGATCGTCGAGCCAACACGATCGAATGGCACCTCCATATCCTGTTCAGTTTTCCGGACAACAACAAGAGCAACGACAGGCACAACAGGCGCAACCGCAAGTGCAAGCACAACCGCAAGCACAACCACAAACACAGCCACAAACACAGCCACAAACACAGCAACAGCCACAGCCACAGCCACAGCTACACCCACAAGCACAAGCACAAGCACAAGCACAACCACCAGCACAAATACAACTGCAAGCACCACTACAACCGCAGCAGCATCCACAACCACAGCAACCGCATCATTATGGGAACACAAACTTTTCTTACTATCAACCACAAGCACCATCTAATTTCCATCCATCCTTCCCGAATGCCAATAATCGTACTTATAGAGGCAGCGCTGAACAAGGGTTATATCAAGGTCAATACCAGACAACAAATCCACACCATCAACCTGTACCTATAGTACCACATCCTACACCTTTGTCCCAGCTATCCAAAAATCAGATTAGCGAGATGCAATATGTTATACCATCTCCTACATTTAATAATAGTTGAATGAATGAATAAATGAATGAAATTGTACAATATAATGTATATTACGAATATTTTTAAATAGCTTACATAGCAATACTCTATTTGAGTCGCAATTTAGAGTCAAATGTCGTCTTGTTGACAATATAGAAAATTAACCACACAAGTGCACACATTGTAAACGTGATGCATTGAGTTTCAGGGAAGTACGCTAATCCAGCACCATCACCTGGTGTGTCAGATCCGTGTTCTGCAATATACCCCATTATAGAAGGTATAACTGCAGCTCCTGTACCTCCGATACCAGCAACCAATGAAATCCCACTAACAGAGTATCTTTGAGGTAACGTTTTGATAGCAATAATAATAGTAGTTCCAAAGATTGGACCGACAAACCAACCAGTCATGGATACGCATATTGTTTGCATTACAAGTGATTCTTCGAAAACCCAGAACCCCAAGCATCCCAATGCTACAAGCCAACAGTATATTACTATAGCCCTTGTCTCGTTATTGTCAAAGTAGCGTCCCGTGAACAGACCCATAAAGAAACGTCCAATTGTCACCCAGAACCAGAACGTGGATACAATTAAGGATGCCTTATCCTCTGTCAAATGTTTCACTCTGTACATGTAATTGTTTAACCAAATTCCACATGACAATTCACTTCCCACATATAAAAATAGACATAGAGAGTAAAAGACAATGTATTTGTTCTTTATTGTTTCTAAGATAGAAGGCTCTGATGTCACTATCGATAAAGGTTCATGATCCAAATTAATGTCACTGTTATCCCTGTCAGATTCCTCGTTAGCTACTTTAAGATGATACCTGTATTTAAAGCTTGTCTCGTTTTTGAAAAATAGTAAGGCCAAAAGAAAATTAACTAATCCCACTCCGGAAAGAACAATATAGTATTTGTTCCATGACATTCCGCTGTGAATAAGGTAAATCGATAAAGATGGTGTAATCAAACATCCGACACCATAAAACGAGTGCATAAGCCCTAAAAGTTCGTTTGAATTATCTAATGAACCGACAAAGTAGTTCATACAACAATCTAGTGAACCATTGGTCCATCCAAAACCAACAGATGCAAAAATTAGCATAGGATATGGCATTTTCAAAAAATATATGAAAGAAACAAGTATGCTCACTGCGCATGCTGTCCAGTACATATGGTAAAGACCGATTTTAGTCATCAAATAGTTGTTGAGAAAACTAGCAGGTATGTAACCGCAAATTTGTGCAATGAAAAGATATGAAAGTTTTACTCTGTTAATCTCATAGAATTTCAAAAAGTATTCAATTAATGAACCGATTGTTTGATCAGTCAAACCTATCAGCAAAAGCGATATCATTGATGCAGCAATTTGTAACCTTAACTTTTTGTTTTTGAAAACGTTTTTACTTTCAAGTATAACTGTATGACCTTCAAAAATAATTTTTTTCGTTTCAGAATCGTAAAATTCGTTGTCCGAACCGTTTTCATCAATATTGAATTGTTCAATTGAAACAGTATCATCATTTATCTTAGCTGAATTCAAACGAGTGAGATGATCATTTTCTTCATCATGAAATTCAGCTTGAGTATCTAAAATTACACCAGGGTCTAAATCACTATGCATTATTGAGACTAAAGATTGCTGTTGAAAATAATAAAAGAAAAAGAACTTTCTTCTCTAGAGGAAAAAGGGCTATCGAAGGTGCTATCTAGAATGCGTGAAATTTTTTTGTTCACTCGGAACGGAGATTGCTCTGTCAATTTTCAACTCTGTTTTTTAGTTATCTACTTCCTATCAATGTAAAGACAATTATAACTTAGCCAACTAAAAATTATAGGAATTTACTTTTGAAGATCAAATTAATCTAATTTCTATAGTACATGGTAGTATTACAAAGTTATAAAAAATATCAAATTTTTGTTGTCATGAATGTTCCGACGGATATTTCCTAATCGGGAATGTAGTCTGTAGTCTTATCAGAAGGATTACTCATTTTTGAAAACTTCGTAAAATTCATGTATGCCCAAATAAGACAACTCCTTCAATTTCAACGATAACTCATCATTAGTTAACCCATCTGCATCTATATATCTCTTTAACTTATAACTTTCATCGGTAAAATTGATTTTCATCAAATTACTGATGATACCTAATTCCGTGCTACGATAGTCAAATAGAATGCCAAAAACGTCATTGATATAGCCTAAATTGATCTTTTTGAATACTTCGCCAACATTGATTCGATAACAAAAACTTAAATGCTGAAGCAAAAGATCAATTTTATGTAAATTTTGTTCAATTAAACACGCAACTATGATGTGTGGTGCAAGTATAATATTTCTTGGCAACATATCGGAAGGAATTGTATGTGTTGAGTTGTAGATTTGCAGTAAGTTCAAAAGGAGTGCTTTGTTTTTCATTTGGAATTTTCCAATTATCAAATTTAAGAGCTGTTTGTAGTCAACATTTGATGACCTCCAATTATAAACCAGCCTCGTTAGGCCTTTCATCATTTCGGTATCATTGAAAGTGAAGGTATGATCTATACACCTCTTTAACATAACATGATATTTCCCAAAGTTAGGTCGAATATAACAGAGACTTTCAGATAAATACAATATTTTGAAAATATCAACATCACTTCCTTCGTATTTAATTGAGATCGATTGTGAAAGTATATCATCCATCAGCTGAAAAATTAAACCGGTAAAACGGCTAATATTGGACATAGCTTTAAAAATCCATTGCATATCTGAGCTCAATAGCAATACATTATCTTTAATATTGATGATTTGCAGCACCTGATAATTGAGTAATTCCATATTGTATTCTGAAATATAGAACACTGGAGGATTAAATGCACAAAAGTTTAGATCAATTCCGTTTATTTTAATATCATTCACTTCAACTGGGGTATATGATTTCAAATCTGTTTCGGAAAAGTATTTCAAAATAGTCAGTATATTGTAATTTCCCTTAGCAGACTTTACAAGGCGAGAAACTTCATCGGTTGAATATATTCCATAAAGTTCAGGACTTTCTATCGTATTTTGATCTTCTTCAAGAAACTTACGTTTCCTCGTCACTGGGATTGAGAAATTGACAAAGTTTGAGTTTAAGTTTGTCATTATACGCACTATCAATTGTATATTATCTTCAAGCATCATCATTTCTATCGAACTTCTCTCCATTGCTAATAATTTAGATACATATTGAGTATCTAGTTTTCCAAAAACGTCTTTCGTAAACTTTGCATTTTGAATAGTTTTTTTCAATTTGAAATGTAATGTTTCGAATTCATCTGTTCGTTGAATTGTTTCAAGGTACCAGTGTGCAAATATTAGAAGTGGCAAGATACTCTTTCGATCCATCTCGTAAAGCTCTAGTAAAGATTCTATCTTTTTAATATTGAAAAAAAACTTTAAATTGTATGTCGGACTTATTTGTTTTGAAATGTTCAGAAAATACAAAAGAAATACTGCAATATCTGATCGAAGATAACCTATAGACAATAGATCAAAAAGTATATTGCCAAAGCATAAACAATCTGTCTCCCATTTAATAGCAACCAAATTTTTAGTCAGTATATGTGCTAATTTGCTCTGTAAAGTTGTAGGGAGAATCTTTATTTTTGCTTTCTGTGTGTAGTAACTTGACACCTTGAATACCGATATAATCTTCATGGTCGTCCCAAAATCAATAAGTTCTCTCGGAACAAGCAAAGATATCATTTTGTTCTTCATACTTACTCTGAATGACGATTCAGGATCAGTTATTTCATTGAGTAGTATATTCATATGTCGTAGTGTGATTCCATATGTTGGTACTATAGCTTGTAATTGCACAATAGATTCATCAAATTGTTCCTGATTTCTGGAAGATTCAACAAGCGCTGAAATGGCTTCATCTATAATTAGATGATACCTCGTACTGCTATTCATACTACCTGTAGTTCTAGTTGAAAGCGTAGTGAGAAACACATTAGATGTATGTTTGTTTACATTTGAAAAACTATTTCACACGCGTACAATCATTTATCGATTGATGACTTTTGGTTCCGTAGGTTTACGTGATAGCTGTCCCTTCATTAACTGAAGATGCCTTATACATAATAAGATGTTAGTGATTGAAGTCAAAGACTGTTTATTTAGAGGAAATCAAGCATACTATATGTATATTATTTACAGATGATTATATGCGGCTGTTATTGATGCTAAAACTCACTTTAAATAATGTCGCAATTTCTTGAAAAGTGAATTCATAATCCTATATGTACTGTTCTGACTGAAAATACATCATTGTGAAAACAAGAAAGCTTTGAATTATGCCCATGGATATTAACTGCTGATATTATTGATGTAGTTCAAAAACTGTTGCTTGATGTCATTAGCATGCAATTTACATTGTTCGGCAAACAGTTCAGTGGACCTTTCAATAATTATATTTTCAACTTTGTCTTCAGTGCTGAATAGGTTCTGCAACTCAAGGAGATGTGCGTTCCTTTTGAGGTATTTTTGTTCCAAATTTTTGTAAGTGTAAGGATCAATTCTCAGCATTTGGTGCTTTTCTTCTGGTGTTAGTTTTGAAAAATCATCATCGTTGAACTTCTCCTTTAACGAATCGTTGACTTGTTCTTGACAGAACTTGATAACGTCTACACGTTTTTTCCATTCGGGATACACCACTGACTGAATGAACAATGAACATCCATTGTCGGAGGAAGAGGATCTCACAAATTTGAGGATCGATTTTTCTTCTGTTTCATTTTTGTTAAGTAAACCATTAAGATGTGATCGTAGATTATCATCAACAACTGATCTTGAAAGGCTTAAAAAATGTTGCAAACTTTTATAATCTTGAAGACAAATTTCTCTACTTAGTTGCGGTTTTTCAGGAACCCTTTTCCTAATATCAATATCTAGCTTGTTCAAACTTTTTAGTTCTTGATCTGGTGCGTACATGTTATGTTTGAGGTGTACAGTGGCAAGTGTTCTTGTAATGTAGTCCAGTTAAGCTTTGACGAGTTGGCTTGGTGCGCGGAACAATTAGTGGCGAAACATGACTTGAATCAGTTTCATTAGACAAGCCAGGGATTTGGCACAAGCTTAAATAAGCTAGTCGTGCCAGGAATGAGTAGCCTTACAGTGCAAGAGCTCAGAGATTTGGGCAACAAGAAGTTTAGAGAACTCAACTATGGAGCAGCGTTAATGAGGTACACAGAAGCAATTGATAAAGATCCAAGCAATTATGCACTATATTACAACAGAGCGGTTACATTAGTAAAAATGGATGCTATTGATGAAGCAATAGAAGATTTATTAAAATCTCTAGAATTGAATGCAGAATATATTCCAAGTTTATGTCAGCTGGGTTTCCTTTATCTTTATAAAGGTGATACACCAAGTTCACTTGAAACGTATGTTAAAGTTGTAAAAGCGAATGAGAAACTACCGCATTCATTGAGTAAATTTAAGGCACAACTGAAACAATCTATTTCACTTGCTGAATCAAGATGTTTACAACAAGAGTATTCACAGTCCTTTATTGATAAAATAATTACACCTGATGTTAGAACGATAATTGAATCATATCCGACATTACCAAATCATATGATCGAATCTGGTATACCACCTGTTTCATTTGGAAATGTTCCAGTAGCACATATACAAGAAAGCACGGCAATTGTTACAGGAGCTAGTATACCTGTTCCCTTAATATTTGGTAACACTACTCAGCAAGGTGGTCAGAATAACGCTAGAGGGTTGAATATTGGCGAAATCTTCTCAGCTGTCTCACGATACGTACCACCACCACCAGCAGGCGAACCTACTGGTAGTGATGCAACAGCTCCAACGGCAGCACGTCCGGCTCCAGCAGTAGCAACAACAGCAGCGGCAGCGGCACAGCCAGCGGCGGCGGAACAAGATACACATGCTAGACCGGTTACTACACAGACCCGTATTACTACTGTTCCGTCAACGGTAGTAAACCCTTTGCGTCATGTGATTCGTACTACGATGATTCCAGGAAGTACACGTACCCAAACTGGACAAACTGGACAAACTGGACAAGCTGGACAAGCTGGACAAACTGGACAAGCTGGACAAACTGCACCACGTTCCGCATGGGATATACACCAGGAGGCCTTACAAAGGGCGACTGAGTTGAGAAACCAAGTATTAGAGCGTAATAGAACTAGAACGACAGCAGCAACAACAGCAGGCGCAACTCCTGCACCTGCTACCACACCACAATCCGAAGCTGCAAATAGTCCAGCTGCTCCTGCTGCGAATATGAATGTTACATCCAACGCTGCTGCACCTACGCAACAAGAAGAGGACGATTTACAGCATGAACTTGACAGTTTTGACTTGGACTGAATGTTTGTTATGAAGGTTTAGTAGTGTTTTTTTTTCTGACTCGCTGAGCCTTTTGATTTACAGATGGCGAAAACTGGGAGCACCAGGTCCTTTCTTGTAATATTTATAGACAGTTTCGAATAAGGAGTAATTGAAGAGATGAATGAGCCTGAAAAGTATTTGTACTGTGGAATTTGTTTTCGTAAGAACAGTGACAGTTCACTGTACATTACCTCATGCGCACACGTTTTATGTGGCGACCATATCAATATGAGTAAGTAAAAGAATGATTATTTTGATAACGAATGATGTACTAACATACAATGTAGATAATAGGAAATGTGGTAAATGTGGATTTGAAGATATTAGTGTAATTAAATTGGGTAGAGGCGGGAAAGATATTCCTGAGAGCATCAAAGGTGTTATTGAGCCAAGTTTTGAACAACTTGGTAATATTGAATTTGCAAGTAAATTCCAATACAATCAATTCAAAGAATTAGTGAATCATCTTGAAAATGAAGTTTTTAGTTTACGGAATAAGAATAACCGATTCAAGGAATTGTTGCGTAAAAGTAGGATTGAGTTGGATAAATGTAATGAGTACCAAAAGGAGATTGAAAGATTAAAAGAGGAGAATGTAAGGTTATCATTGAAGCTTCAAATACGTGATAGTACAAGTAGTAGTTTTATGAAGAATTCTATGAGTGATGAAGTTGGTGAGATAACAGCTGAAGAGTTTAATTTTGCTAAAAGTAGAAGCAGTGCAAGTAAAGGTAGCAACAAGAAGGAAGATTTTGTGAGTAAGATGAGGAAATTTAGTCAAAGTAGTTTACAAAGAAATACAGAGAGTAATATACCCGAAGTTGTTAAGGCAGTTAATAAATTGAATGGACCTTTAGGTAGTAGTAGCTTTAATATTGAAGCTGAAAGTACCAATTTAAGGAAAGTTGATAGATCAATGTCAGTACAGATTCCGACTCCGGGTATTGGTAAACTGAATGGTAAACTCAATTTAGTTACATCTACAGCCGGTACGAGTAGTTACAATTTCAGTGGAGAATCAAGCAATGAAAAAATGAAAGGAGTAAGTAGTAAGAGAAAATTTATGTTTAAACCTCCGAGTAGGAATTTAAGTGGAGGTAAAGTTGGTAAAGGGTTGAATAATGGATTGTTAAGTTTGGAAATGAGTGGTAGTAGTGGTATGAGTAGAGGAAGTAGTATTTTGAATCGTCGCAAAAGTATCATGAGATAGTATATTATATTACATGAATCGTCTCTCTGTATAAGGAATGTAAATTTGAAAGTAATTTTTTATTTTTTATTTGGGGGGGACTTGAATTTATAAAAGTTGAATTTAAAAAGAATGATTAGGATTTAAATAAGATGACAGAATGTTGCGGTAAATGATTGTAATTGTGAAAAATGATTAGACCGTAGAAACTTACAATAAACCTGCTCTCTTTTGTTGAACATAGTATGCAAAGAATGGGATACCAGCGGAAACACCCCAGAAGATAAGATGTGGAACAGCGTATGGAACTCTTCTGTCCTTAACCTTGAATGGTAAGTTGTTGTAGACACCTTCTGGGAAGTGGGAAGAAAGGGACTTGGAGGAAGCAGAGAATTGTCTGACAGTGGATCTTTGGAAAGCTCTTGCTAGCATTGTATGTGTCTGTGTGGTTGTAGTTTGTACAGGAACCGGTTAGTAAAGGCCAACTTCACGCAAAAACAGACAAACCTGAAAGCAAAGAATCATGTTGCAACGCCCGCTGGGCCCAGTCGCCGCAGCAATTCGCCCAGTCTCCCCCCAAAGTCCCCCAGTGTCGCCCCAGTGTCCCCCCAGCACGGGGACCACACCACTTTGCAATGGCGCGCGCTGCGATTGGCTGACTGCTGCTGTGTGCGCGTGCACGGGTGTGTGCACTTCTCGGTGGGCCTACTTTCAAAGCTGTGTGGTTTGCAGGTGCTACAATACAGGTGCTGGTTCATGTTGCACATCCAACACACACACACAACTAACAACTAACAACAATGGCTATTGCACCAATCGTAGGTACTATGAAGAGAAGAATCATCGTCGACATCTCCGTCGGTTTTGCTATCGGTGGTGTCTTAGCAGTCGCATGGTGGAACCAACACAAGAAGATGGTCCAAAAGAGAGAAGACTACTACGCTATTTTGGCTGAAAAGAAGAAGATCGAAGAAGGTGCTTAATCTTGATTACATACCATTCTACAATCTTACATTATCACTAGAGAAGAAAAAATTAAAAAAACAGTATAGATAACTGCACACACATACTCGATTCATCTACGCTGATATGTATAATTCGAATTTGTTTATTACTTTTTATATATACTCATAATATACATTCATTTACTGACAATCTTGTACACCATATAGATTTCATAGTACATTTGTTGTTTTCCAGTACTCTCTCGTTTCGTTTTACCAGTTTTTTTTTTATCTCACATGAATATTTCCGCTCTTTACATTATGTAACAAAACTACTATAATCATTAAATAACATCAAATGGAGTCATCATTAAACCATTTGATAGCTTTATTTAACAATTTCTCAAATGATTCGCATACTCTGATATTGGATCCACATTTGAAAAATAAATTGAACTATCTTACAAATAATAATTTCTCTAAATTCGCCAAATCTTGTAATATCGATAAAACAACTTGGTTTAACAATACAGGTAATTACAATCTAATTAACAATTCAATTGTATTTTTGCTTGATTTATCTTCCAATTTAGATAAATTAAATACTTTACAACTTCAATTGAAAAATTTAATAACAAATCACGCTGATTTAAATATTCATTTGATCTTGGCACATCCATTGTTGAAAAATTCAATACATACTTATATAAAGCAATCTGATTTATTCAATTTAGTACAATCTTATCACATATGGGAATCTCTTTTATTTTTGAAATTACCTGATAATGTATATTCCTTAGAATATGATGAAAATTCTGGATTTAAAGATATTTATTTAAATAATTCACCGATACCTTTAGAATTACAGGCAAATATTTTATTAAAACTTTACATTGAATCAAATTATAAATTAAGAATTACAAATCTATTTCTCAAAGGAACAAAATCAATTCAGTTTTGGAAAATTTTCCAACAATTAAAGGAAAATCATCTCAACTCTTTGACTCCTAAACAATTGAAAACAATCAATGATATCGATGATACTTTATTCATTAACAACCATTCATTCTACAACAATTCAGTTCATCTAATTTCAATTGATAGATCTAATGATTTGATTTCTGTATTGCTAAATCAATTGACATACGCTGGATTGTGTAATGAATTCTTCAATTTAAATCAGTTCGAACCACTTATCATTCAGGATAAACTTATTGATTTCAATTCAAATAACGATCAAATCCTTAATACTATCAAACACTTAAATTTTAGTCATGTTGGTCCAATACTTAATAAAAATGCAAAAGATTTACAAGTTTTATTCGATAATACTAAACAACTTGATGATATTTCTAAAATTAGGAAATTTGTTTCCAAAATTGATGATTTAAAAATGTACCAATCAAAAATTGAAAATCATACATTCATTGCTGAAAAAATTATTAATAATTTCGAAGTTACAAGTTTTAAATCAGGTATCGATATATTAGATGATGATTTAGATATACCTGAATTAAACTCTTACTATACTCAACTCATCGAATTTCAGCAAGATATACTTGCAGATAATATTACACTGGTTGCAATATTTAAAAAAATAGATTCATTAATACTGCATCAAGATTCTAAACTTCATGATTTGTTCAAACTAATCATCCTTGCCTCAATTGTTAAAAAAGGACTAAAAGAATCAGATTTACTTCCCCTCATTTTCAAAATGATTAACAAATTTACCTTAAATATCGTCTCACCTATTTACATAAATCTAATCAAATTGAAAATTATACAATTGCATTCTTCTACAGTTAATCAACAAATCAACTTTTTGAAATTTCAGAAAAAGAACTTGGAAAAATCAGATGCTCAATGTATAAGCGATTTTAACGACATCTCAAAACTGTTAAATCTCTTACCTCAACATGATCAACCACAAACAACTGATAGTGAGGATCCTTTAAAGTTGTACAAAGATGCAGATTTTGGTTATCCCGGATATGTACCGATAACAACACGTCTTATCGAATCTATCTATTCAAGAAATTTTATTGAAGAAAAATCATCAGCTCATGCATCTTCATCTTCAACGCATTCTCTCATTTACGGGTGGAGAAATTTACCGCTTTCTTTGACATCCGAAACTGTTGAAGAAGTTTTGGTTCCCGAATCCAAAAAGAAAATCTTTACTTCCTTTATACCACCAAAACTTTCTGATTTGAATAATGAAAATTCAAAAATTATCATATCTATCATAGGTGGAATAACTTTAGCTGAGATTGCAACAATCAAATTCGTATTGTCAAAAATAGAATCAACTAAAAATAAAGAAATCATTTTCTTAACAACAGGTATTTTAAACACTGAAAACTTTATCAACTCATTGCAAAAACCGGCTTGATTTTAAATCATCTATATTTTTCGTAATACCCAGCTTTAACTTTCATCTCATAATCATCTAACAATAAAATCAGTTCAGAAATACATAGTTTCATAGCTTCAGTAACACTCTCCTTCTTGCACTTCCTAAACGACATCTCCTTACCTAATCCATACGAATATCCCTTACCACTTTTCTCTACTTTAGTCATATCAGCTAATGTAAGTCGAATAGTGGTCTCAATAACCAATTTACTAATAACACCGTCCTCCTCTACTAATTCAATGATCTTACTATCTCCAATCTCCGTAAACCAGTTGTGTAGACCATAAACTCTATTCATCAGATTAATCAAAATATTCAATTTAATACCCATATCAAAAGAATTCTGCTCCTTCTTGAAAACCTTCATCCCTTTACGCTCTCTATCCATCAAATAATGTTCCATTCGATGATGCAGAACAGCTGTCCTTAAAACACTCCATTTGCTTGAAAGTTTGTTCTCTTCAGAATCAAAAATTATAGAGTCTTCAGGAAAAAGGTACGTTGTAACATATTTTTCACCCTTCTTTTCATCTCGACTATTAAATTCATCAACTAAAGTCTTCTCCTGTTCAGTTGTAACATACCCTGCCTCTTGTGCACTTGTTGAGTGGTAGATCATTGACTCGACACGTAATGAAAACACGTTAATCGAAGTGCCTTACTTTCAAAGAAGGCTCAGCCATTTTCAGTATAGCCAATAAATATTTTTTAACGCTTTACACAAAAGAAAGAATTACAAGCTTAAATACAAACTTCTTCAGTTGGCTCATCAGTGACAGCATT
Organism: Pichia norvegensis; assembly: GCA_030570285.1. NCBI lineage: Eukaryota > Fungi > Ascomycota > Pichiomycetes > Pichiales > Pichiaceae > Pichia > Pichia norvegensis. Next base: position 76,167 of record JAJLVM010000198.1, read on the forward strand.
GAAGATTTCTTCAAATGGTGGAGTGATCCCGTTAAACTCTTGGAACTGAGCAATACCTTGGTTAACCAACATTTCTCTACCTGGAATGACAGTAAAGTTGAATTCTGCTTCTGCGAGCTTCATTAACGGAGTGACTAACGGTTTGTATGCTGCTTCAATTAAATATTTCTTACCTTCAACAGTATTGGATAAAGCAATCTTAATATTTTCTGCAAGCTTTGGATCAATTTCAACATTCGCTGGAACTGTAGAAACTACCAACTCAACATCCTTAATTTGAGATGCTTCATCAGAATTATGAAGCACAATAATATTGTAATCACCTGGGAATGATGCTTTGATTTCATCTAATTTGGATGAAGTTCTATTCAATAAGTAAATAGTTTCACATCCCATTTTGTGAAGTGCATAAACCGCAGCCCTAGATGTACCACCACCGCCTAAAACTAAACCGTTCTTAACCTTACCTGAAACACCGTTCCTTTTAAAAGATTCAGTGATACCAATCCAATCAGTATTTGTACCGTATAATTTACCGTTTGGAAGTGGGTATAAAGTATTGATGGCACCAATAGCTTTACCAGATTCACTTAATTCGTCAGCGTACTTGAGCATATCGATTTTCAAAGGAATGGTGATTGCACAGCCGCCAAAATCAGGTAACTTAGTCACTTCATTGAAAACTTTGTCTGCATCGTCTGTTTCAAATTTTTGGAAAACGTGTGGTAAACCAAAGACATCATAACCAGCACTGTGCAAAATTGGTGACCTGGAATGAGAAATTGGTGTTCCAACAATAAAGAACTGCTTTGGTGATAATGCACCAATTTGTGTCAAAGCAACATTTATTTGGTGAATACTGAGTTGACCTGGTGCTGCAGAGTTTGGAAGCAAATTATGAGTTACTGGAGTAAGAAGTGGATTCACAATTCTAGAAAGTTGTCCTAATCTACGCATATTAATTGCAATCATTGGTTTCGCAGTATGTGATTTTCTAAATTCTTCAAGTGCAAAATTATCTTCAAACTCCAATGCTGTACCCACAAACTTGATAATATCAACATTAGAGTTAACAGCAAACTGATATTTGTTCTCCCATTCAGAGTTATCCCACTTAAATTTACCTGAGAAATCATGGTGAGAACCAATGACCTTAGTAAATCTTCTCTTTGAAACAAGAGTAGCAAATAATCCTTCAGGTAATGAAAGTTCAAGATCAACATAAGCTACACCCATTTTAAAGGCCAAGTCAACCAAAGAAGTTATCTTTTCGTAGTCGTTATCAGGGAACTTACCACCTTGTGAAATTGTTCTTACAGTAAAAATGATAGGAACATCAGTGTGATTTCTAAGTAAACCAACCTGTTCAGCAACAAATTCTAAATCATATGATTTAAGTAGATCAACACGTAATTCAACAGCGTTAGCACCTGTAGTTACCTTGTTCAAGTGTTTCAACGCATCTCCATCTTTAAGGTCGGGATATGTGAGACAAACAAAGTAAGATCTACCTGAAGGAACAGGAACTGGATTGCCAATAATGTCATCAACAAATGAAGACATCGTTTTGTTCAAATGAACTAAATCAGATTCTGTTTCACAATGAGGAGAGAAAAAGTAGTAGTTGGAAACTTCTTCATACCACGCCTTTCTTCTGTTCCATACACTCAAGATCTCTTCACTGTATGATGGCCTTTCCGTATCTTTTTCGTTTAAGAAAGAAATCATTTCTTGAATATCTCTGTGTAAGTGCAAGACAATACCATTCTTCTTGTATTCAGACAGCAGTTCTCTAGCCTTTGGAATCTCAACAATTCCACCACCAGTAGACAAAATGTGGTTAGTTGGGTACTTTGTTAGAACTTCTTCAAAGACCGCTAGTTCCTGCTTTCTAAATTCATCCCAAGAATGGTCTTCCACAAAGTCCTTGATAGTTTTACCTACTTTATTTTCAAAGTAATGATCGACATCAATAATTCCAAATCCAGTAGCAGTAGAAATCACTTGAGACATGGTAGACTTTCCAGTTGCTCTCATACCAACCAAAATAATACTCTTGTCGCCATTCTTAACAGGCAAATCGGAAATCTTGTTTGCATCACCAAAAGAAGCAGGTTCATAACCGTCAAGTTTAGCGCCCAATTGAGTATGCAAAACGTCCCACCAACCAGGCCATGTTTTGGAAGTGCAGTATCTTTCTTGAATAATAGCAGGACCATCCTGAACCATTCCTGCAAGTAAAGAGAAACTCATTGCAACTCTATGGTCGTCGTATGTATAGACACCAGGTTCTTCAGGCACTTTCAACTTTTTGTAATCAATACCATGAATAACGATACCATCATCTAACTCAGTCGCAACAACGCCAAATTTGGCAAGTTGCACTCTCATTGCTTCGATACGGTTACATTCCTTGACTCTTTGGTTTGCAATACCAACAATGGTTGTAGGTTGGGCAGGATCATTTGCAATTGCAGCAACAACAGTAGCAGTAAGGAATGCATCTGTCATCGGTTCCATATCAACGAGAGGTAATGGTTTGAGATTACCTACAGTTGGACCTTGAACAGTGGTGCTGGTCTCGGTTTGAGTAACTGTACAGCCCATTGGTTTAAGAACATCAACAGCAAATCTAGCATCACCTTGTAAGGATGCAGATCCAATGTTAGGAATTGTACATTTAGTACCTGTCATTGCAGCATATGCCAATGGGTAAGTTGCAGAAGAAGCATCAGATTCAATGACATATTCCGGAGGATTAGTGTACTGGCCTAATGGAATTTCATAAGTGTACGCTTCGGTTGCGGACTTCTTAACTTCAATACCAAATGCCGCCATCATCTTAATAGTCATGTCAATGTACAATTGAGAAATTGGTTTACCTCCAACTAAAGCCAAAGTGACAGGTTGTTGTGCATATGGTGCAGCCATCAAAATAGATGACACATATTGAGAAGAAACGGTTGCACCTAATTCAATTCTACCACCTTTTAATCCCTTACCACATTTAGCAATGATTGGTAAAGAACCTTCTCTGTTCGTACATTTAATTTCAGCACCATTAGATCTCAAAGCATCAATTAATGGACCATTAGGTCTCTCTTGCATTCTCTTGTTACCTGTCAATTTAATAGTGTCCAAGTCACCATTACAACCAACTAAACAAACAATAGTTGTTAAGAATCTTGATGCAGTTCCTGCGTTACCAAGGTAAATCTCCTCGTCGGTTGTTATAAGTTTACCACCATTTCCTTTCAAAACAACGGTTTCACCGTTATCTTCCCAAGAAATCTCGGCACCTTTTAAAGCTGCAACAGCAGAAAGCATATACTGAGTATCATCGGAGTGAAGCAGGTTTTTCAACTTACATTCACCCTTTCCTAAAGCAGCCAAAATCAAAGCTCTGTTTGAAATAGATTTGGAACCTGGAGGAGTGATTGTAACATCTTGTTGTTTCTTGAGGTCAAATGGGAAAACTTTAACATCTTCAGTCAAAATAACTCTCAAATCTTCATCATTAACATAAGATGCAGATGGCTCATAACATTCACCAATTTTCTTCAATAAAACCACTTTTTTCTTGGAACCATCATTTTTCTTATCAATGGCCATCTTCTTCAACAAAATATCAACAGGACATACCTTGCCGTTTACTCTGCTTTGCAAAACAGGGTCATGAATAGAAATAGGCAGACCATAGCCTTCAAAACATTTTTTGAGTCTCGAAACAGCAACAGGAGATAAAATGCCTAAATATCTACTCAATTCCGCTTCTTTGATAGAACCAATTGCAACACATTCTCCGTGTAAAGCTTGTGGAGTAAGAATTGCTTCGTATGCATGTCCGATAGAATGACCCCAGTTAAGCAAGTTCCTCAAACCACCTTCCCTTTCATCTAATGTAACAACTTCAGCCTTAACCTTGATAGATTCAAGAACAAGTTTGAAAATGTGATCTAAAATTGGAGTCAAATCAACTTTACCATCTTCAGCAGATCTGTTGTTAATGGTTTGCAAAAATAACTCAGTATAAGACTCTAGTCTATCAAATTCAGCTTCGTTCCAAATTGCCGCGGTCTTGATGACTTCAGCCATACCATTAATAAATTCTCTAACAGGCAATGTTGTTAAGAAAGAAATGTCAACCAGAACATATTGGGGTTGCCAAAAAGCACCAATAAAGTTTTTACCTAATGGTGTGTCAATTGCAGTTTTACCACCAATAGAAGAATCAACCATAGCTAAAAGGGTAGTTGGTATTTGGACAACCTTGACACCTCTCATAAATGTTGCTGCAACGTAACCAATCATGTCACCAATGATACCACCACCCATAGCAACAATGATCGTATCTCTAGTACAACCTTCCGCTAATAGGTAATCTTCAACAGCAGCTTTGGTAACTCTATTCTTGTTAGCTTCACCTGGAGAAATAACGTAGGTTAACAGTCTAGACTCTGGTCTGATTTTTGCAATGTTTTCAAGAAATGCAGACTTGTACCTTTCCAAATGGCCAGTCTTGACTAAATTGGTATCAGTGACAATCACATATGTAGATGAAGGTAATGTTTCAACAATCTCATTACAGATATGATCCTGAATTTTGTACCCGACATGGATAGTATCCTTTCCAAGGATTTTAACCTTTTCAAGATAACCTTCTTGCACCATTTCTAAAATACGGTGTTTGAAAATCACGCAATTTTAGTCGTATGTGTAAATAAACAACTAAACCTTTAAACGGGATGAAGAAATATCCCGTCACTTTCAACAAGTAACGTTTGACTGCGAAATTTCATTATTACTCATAGACTTAGTCACGTGTAAAAATTGCATACGGCCGCTGAGCCGCTGACATGACAAAATAAGGTTTACTCTATAAATTTAAAACAATGTTAACTAAAATTTAAAACAGTGCTAACTAAAATATTACTATTGTTGTCGAATAACAGATTCAAGTTTGCAAGCAATCAAATCGTTTAATTCATCAAAGTATTTATCAAGATTCTTTAACAATATTGTACCATTTTTTTCAAAGCTGTTTGCATCAACGATGTCACTACTTTGATTTATATCGAACACTCTATTGAACAATGCAGAATTTGAATCTATAAAAGTCTGAATTTCATTTCCAGAATCAAAGGTGGGTAATACATCCAGTGATTGTTGACCTTCGTCAAGCAAAAATAGTATTGGTGAAAGTGTGTATCTGTAAAGATTATTCACCTTGTTGGTAACAAAAATTAAGGCCTGATACAGGAAATCATTTCTCAGCAGCATTGTTTGCATCGTACTCTTGATTCTTTTAAAACTTTTTTCACTGGAAACTACCGCAGACTCAATGCCATTTTGCATTAATGGATTGTTAGCTTCATTAAATTTTGATATCAATGTGGTTTCAATTCTTGCCGTTCTGAGATCATGTGAAAGCTTTTGAACTTGTAAACTTAGCTCTTTGTTTTTCTGTAAACATAAATCATAATTTTTTTGAATTACATCATTTTCAATTTGATAATCTTTGTTGCTTTTGGCATAGCCTTTGATAATTTTATCTTGAACAAGCTTAGATGCTTTTAGGGTTTTGATTTCTTTCTTCAACCTGTTGACTGATATTTTTTGTGACTCTACCTTTCTCTTCCAGTTTTTCACAATATGCTCAACTATACTACTCGTAACGCTTTCTGCTCCGCTACCAGAATTGGAATCCACTAATTCACCTTGCTGAGCGTACAAATTCTGTTTGGTAGATATTAACTCGCTTTCATGTATACCATTTGTTTGGAGATCTTTTAAGGTAACGCTACCAGCTGTGTTTTCTTCTGTGGGAGAATCAATGATTATTTCAAGCTCTCCTGTATTACGTAATGTCTTATTATTGTTGTCCGAAAAAGATGTAGTATCTTCTATCGTTTCTATATGTTCAACACTGACTAGATTCTCAATATCTGGGGAAAAAAGCTCCACATGGGCATAAAAATTTGTGTCATTATTTGTAATGTCATATTTTGCGACATCCTCAACCTCTTCAATTATTTCTTCAGAATCATCTGAATAATTCTTTGTTTCAGTTTCAGTAAAAGCTTGAGCATCTTCATTATTACTGTCTATAGCCTCAATGGCAATCTCAGCACTAGCTAATTCAAATCTACTCAAAGTTTTACTGTTGATATGAAAATCATCACTGTCCTCTTCTGAAAAGTTTTGAGGTGATGGATTTATTTCACGGCTGTTAAAGATATCAAACAATTCACTTGGATCACGCTTACATTGTGCGTTAGGGAATGAAGTTTCTTCATGCTCGTGCACCTCTATGCGATCTTTAAATTTGACAGTTTTAATGGTGCTTTTAAAATCATCAAATCTTTTAGAATCAATACTGTAGAGCGCCTCTTCCGACGTGTAACCACCATCAATACTTGCTGAGATAACACTTAGATCTATAGATGACGTCGGTTGTTCTACCTGCACCGACATTTTAGCAAAGATTGTTACTGTGGATGTTTAAAATTTATGAAACATAAACAAGTCGACGTAAAATTTCAGGCTAAATGGGGCACTTTGCTATAAAATAAAAAACTAAACGCTACCATTTACAAACGGTTAGTATTTTTCAAAGCAAATAATTGACTAAGTTTTAAATCCCATTCATCATCCCAGTGTTTCTGGCTTTCAAGTAAGGCACCTTGTTTTATTTTCAAAAATTTGTCATTATTTTGAAAAAGAACATCAAAGATTGTTTCAGCCATTTCAGTGCTACTTTTGTTGTCTTTAAGAATTATCCCATTAATATCCATTTTTACAAGCTCCTTTATAACAGGATAATTTAATGTCACTACTGGAACACCTGAACCAAAAAGATCTACAATTTTCATTGGCAGATCCAAACCTGAAGATGAGTAATGAAGGGATATACCTAGATCTGCAATTTTTAGAACTTTAGGGTATTCTTCAATTGGTAACCAAACGTTTTTAATTGCCACATTTTTCCATTCATGAGTTTTCAATGATGCTAAAAATCTGTGCTGAAGAGGGCCTTTACCTGTAACAATTGCAATAATTCTTTGTTTTGCTTTAGAATTTACCAACATTTTATCCAAG